>JAQZBX010006678.1:0-52550 GCA_029593785.1 Cabassous unicinctus | reverse complement strand
TAATGGAGGAGAAAATGCTCAAAAGAACATTATTATGACATAAGAAATATGGGACTATTGAATGTAAGCTTTTTATCAACTTTAAATTTCCTGAACTTGCACTTACGTTGATTACATAAATGAATATCCTTGTTTGTAGGAAATGAACATGGAATATGTGTTCAAGGAATATGGTGTGTATAACCTGCTCTCAAATGTTCAGAAGATAGAAAGAGAGAACGAGAGAGAGAAAGAGAAAGAGGAAGAAAGAAAGGAAGGGAGGGAGGGAGGAAGGGAGGGAGGGAGGAAGGAAAAAGAGAGAGAGAGGGAGGGAAGGAGGGCAAAGGTGGCAAAATGTTACAATTGGTGGTTCTTGGTATCTGGGGCTTGGGGATATATTGAAGTTCTCTATCTTCTACTTGTCCTTTAAATTTGAAATTATTTCACAATAAAATACAGTCAGACCACCTAATTGTTTTCCAGAAGCTTTCTTAGTTTTCTTTTCGGTGTCTAATCTACCTGGAATGTATTTCTGGCCATGGAGTCAGAATTTTTAAGGAGCAATGCATCTTTGCAAGTAAGCTGATGCTGAATTAAGTTAGACAGTATGCTTGCCAACAATTTAGATGATGATGACAATAATAAAAAGCTATTTTTATATGCTCTCTATTGGATAAATACAATGCTAACTGCTGTATACACATTTTTAAATTAATATTCACAAAACTCTCAAGGTAGGTGTATTAGTCAGGGTTCCCTAGGGAAACAGAATCAACAGGAGAGATCTGTCAATAATATGAGATTTTATAAGAGTCTCTCACGTGACCATGGGGATGCACATGCCCAGTTTCCACAGGCAGGCTGCAAACTAGGTCCAATGAAGTCCAATGAAGGTCATTGATGAGTTTCCAGGAGATGTTGGCTGTCCAAAGATGAGCTGGGAAATTCTCTCTCTATGCTGAAATCACTTCCCCTTTTAAGGCATTCAACTGATTGGATAAAGCATGACTCATTGCTGATGGCAATCTCCCTGACGGATGTAGATGTAATTAGCTATACATGCAGTAAGCTCACTGGTGACTAAAGTCCATAAATGTCATTGTGTTACAATTAGCCCAATGCTTGCTTGACCAAACAACTGGGCACAATTACCTGGCCGAGTTGACACATTAGTCTAACCATCACAGTAGGTACTATTGTCATCCCATCTTAAAGATGAAGGAACTGAAACTTAGGAAGTTTAAGCAACTTACCCAAATCACACAGTTAAGAAAAGGTGGAGGCAAGATTCAAATCCAGGTTGCTCCACTTGTTTGTTTGTTCATGAAGCAAACATGTCTACATGCTTACTTTGTTCTAGACACTGCCCTTGGATTGTGTGACCTTAGATATGACGTCTTGAAACAATTGCACCATACTATCCTCCTGATATCTGTGCGCATCCAAGAAATTGACTGGATTTTTCTCTCTATGTGGCAGCACGTAGACTGAATTGGCATTATATTTGGGTCAACTAAGGCAGCTCACTTTAGAACTTATCTGTTGAACAGCTCCTCTGAGTAGAGTTCTGTGTTGTGCTGTGAAGCAAATTAAATTAGTAAGATGACATAGTTCATCGAGTAGGGTTGAAAAGATAAGAATGAATATGACCTAAATACGAATTAGAGAAAAATGGAGAAAAATGGAATTACACAGCAAGACCTTGATGATTTAAAAGAGGGAGATACCTGGAAAGATTTTGATCATTTTGAAGAAAGGCTGGGATTGTGACTGGCAGAGGTGGGTGAGGGTGGCATTCCAGGCTGGCGGACTAGCAAGTGCCAAGCACTGAGGTAGGGAATCTTGACAAACAGGAGAGGTCAGAGTTAGCCAGAACAGAAGGAAGGGCAAAGGAACCAGGGAGATGATTCTGGAAAGGTGGAGGGGGGCAGATTATGGAGGACCTTAAATGTCAGTCTGGGGATTCTAAAATTAGTTAGGTACATATTAGGAAGAACGGAAGGGGGCAAATCAGACTGGGCCTCAGGAGATGAAACCGACCCAGTTACCTAGGTCGGATTAAGGAAAGATGAAACTCAGAGATGGAACCATAAATTCAAAGTGGCAAACAATGTAGAATGCCAGGAAGTGGTTGGGAGGAGAGAAAGGTAAAAGATACCACCTGCTTTGACTTCAGCCATACTGATAGCACTTCTCATTTGGAGAAGTGAATGATGCCCGGTGAAGTTGAACAAATTACAACTCTGCCTGCCCACTTACTCTCGTGTTTACAGCTATCCCCTTGAGGGTAAGACAGTATTTACAGGATGTGGTTGTTAATATGCACAAATATTACCCAGCTGGGGAATGGAAGGCAACTACAGTTATTGAGCCCACATTATGTTCCAGACACTCTGCTAAGTGTTAATCCTCCCCACTGCTTTACAAGTTAAGTATTATTAGAACGATTGTAAGTGGAAAAATTGAGGCTGAGAAATGTCTTGTACCTTGCTCAAAGATCTCATATTAATTTAGAAGAGCCTGGATTATTACTTGGATCGGTATGACTTCAAATCCCATTTTACTCCTGCTAATTATGTAAATATTTACCTTTCTTAGCACCCAGGTACATGGAATATGTTATCTGTCATCTTGGAAGGCTGAGTCAGGACTAGGGTTTGGAAAGGTAAATTCTGCTGGAGATGGATTGGGAAAGGCTATGAGAAGAGAAGACTGTGTGGTTTAGCTTCAAGAAAGCATACCCAGATAGGAGGCTGGCATAGGGGCCCCCAGAAAAGCACTGAATCACAGAATAATGAAACAGGAATAGAATTTCCAGGTGATGTTGTTGAATTCTGCTTGACTTGTGCATACTGTGCCTTTGGCCACTTTCCATTTAGTCAGGAAATTAAGGCCTGGAGGAGTGTAAGTGATTGCTCAAGATCACAGAGCTAATTGGCAGCAGAGATGGGCTTAAAATCCAGCTTTCCAGGCTCCCTGTCCAGGGTTCTTTCCTCCACACCTCAGGAAGGAGTTTTAGGTCTGAGGCTGGACAGGAAGACGGGGAGGGCCAGAGCACACCAGGCTGCAGGGCCAACATGAGGGGGCAGGCAGCTCTCAGCCTGTGCTGCATTCAGCACAATGCATGTCCTGGACCCAGCAGCACAGTAGGTCCAGAGGTGGCCTTGGCTGGAGTGGGTGGGAGGGCCTGGGTGCTGGGCCCTGCATTTTGTGCAGAGCCTTACCATTCCTGGGGAATCTCTCTCTGACTCATGAGCCAAATAGACTCTATTTTTTCCCCCATTTATTGGGGGCACATCCCAGCTCACAATACCCAAAACAAACCTCCTGTTACCGCATTTACTCTTTCATTTCCCAGTCCCCTCAGTTGTGGGTCTAGTTACTTAGAAGTTGTTCAGCTGTAGTGCTGGCCATTTTAGTGGCTTCAAAGCCTCACAGATGGGCTGGAACACGGTGGGGCCAAGGCAGCTGCAAAGTGACACAAGAGCACCAGTTTCCATGAAGAGCAGCTTTTTTGGCTCCACCCTCTGCCACCCAGGCCACACCCTCAATCAGGGTCTGCACACTAATGAGTGAGTCTATTCCTCCCACAGAAGGGGAAGGCTACTCCTTCCTATTACTTATACCCAAGGAGAAAGAATATCACTGGAGAATATGGAAAATCAGCATTTGGATAATCATTGTTTACAAGATGCTTTTATCATAAGATTTATTTCTTCAACATATATTTTTCAGAGTCCCCTTATATACAACTGGTGTTATTCCCAGTTTTGATTTAAGAAACTGAAGATCAGAAAAGCTAAATGATTTGCACAGCTGGTGCTGTGAGCCAATGCTGGGGTCAATTCAAAATCTAGGTCTTCTGAACCTCTAGAACGGGGTGTCTGTCTCATAGATTGAAAGGAATCTCCAGAAAGCATCCTTTTCCTGGCCCAGTGCTTGGCAAACTTGAACATGCCTATGGAGACAGAGTTTATTAAAAACAGATTCCTGGCAGCTCAAAGATTTTCATTTCTAACAGACTCCAGATGAGCCCCACTTTGAGTGGCACTGCTCATGTCTGACGACAAGCTGCACAATCTCCCAAACAGATTACCTGGTTTTAGGACATCTGGAAAGAGAGAGTTAACCCCAATATTTATTAGTCCCTGCTCTCAGCTTGGGCATTTCCTCCTTAAATCTAAGCCATGACTCTACCCACAGGCCCTACCAAACTTAAGGTCAAATTTGCTTCTTCTATCAGTAAGGCAGAGCTGCCCATCACTGTTTTCCAAAGCATAACCCTCTGCTCTTGGCATCCTGTTTCACAGGTCATATGGTTTGATTCCAGGATTATTGTGCCACCTAAGTACAGGCAAAGTCCCTGGGAAGCTCAAAAACACATTCCCATGGAAGAAGCCTTAATAGCTTTCATTCTGTGCCTTCCACAATAACCAATTAACATTGCAGCACTTGGCGTCCCAACTGCCTCCTCAGCCCTGATTTCAAACAAAAAAAGAAGATTCTGTAACTTAATTTACAATTTGTGACAGAAGAGTGATTTCAGCCCAGGGCTGCTGGGTTATGGTAGGAAGGAGGACTGTTATAACTCCCTCTGTTTTAACAACTTTGAACCCAGAATTTCTGAAATGGAAGTACATATAAAAGCTCCTCTGCCTCCATTATCCTGCTTATATTGTAAGATTAAAGTACAGACGAATGCAAGCAGACACCTTTCATTATTGGTGCCAGGGAAGTCAAAGACTGGAGATAATTCCAAAGTGTTGGAAAGTCAGATATTCGTTCATTGCCTGGTGAATATGTATGTGTGTGTGAAAGAGAGACAGACAGGTGGGCCAAAAAAAAAGAGACAGTAAAAGAGAGAGAGGGAGTGCATGTGTGTGAGAGAGAGGTAGAGAAGGAGAAAGAGAAAGAAAGAGAGAATATACACATACTTTTCTAAAAAGCATGGCATAGGACGGATGTTCACCCACTTTAGTAAACCTCTCTGGGCCTCAGTTTCCTTACTTGGAATTGCTGGATGAATTGAGTTTAATATCTGAAAAACAACTAGCAACTAGCCTAGTATATAGCTGGCACTCACTAAAAACCTGAGAGCAGGAGGGTTGTTGGGAGATAGAGGGAATAAAGAGGAAGTGTCCAGGCAGAAGGGCTGTTTAGTCAGGCAGACAGTGGCACAATAGTTAGGGGGCTTCAGCTAGCAGCAGGACAACCGGGAGACCCGGGATTTGAAATGAACCATAATGCAAACCGTCTGTAGATGGGCAAGTAAGAGGTGTCTGAGTCAAGAAGTAAAACGGACCAGATTTGGGCAGCTTGGGCAACACTCTGAGGCCACGAGAAGAAGCCCTTGGACAAGTCCTTTCCTTCCCTTGATATCTGTTTCCCTCTGCTGACAGGCTCCTAAAGCAAGTCTGTTCAGTTGGAAACTTGTCCAAAGAGCACCAGCTCCACCCTGGAGAGAGTTTTCTGTTTCAGACTGGGTGGAGGAAGGCATATGCATGCATCTGTGCTCTTCAGTGAAAGACCACCAGGAGCACACGTGTAGATGAACATGCTGGGCTATTATTTGCGGAGAGAGAGCACACACACCGTGGGGAACAAGGAGACGTCCCAGTAAAAGTGTGTTAGAAAGAACTTCTTATGGATTTGGGTTTTTATTGGATAATTTGGGGAAAGGTTTAAGGAATCAGGGGTTCTCTTTAGATTGGATGCTGTCAGAAAGCAAAGCCAATTCTATAACTGGGTTCTCAGAGAATCTTATCTATAGGGCTTGAGTGAGGATAATGCCTTATTTGGTAAAGAGTAGTGGTCATTCACTTTAGTCAAGAGAGGCGGATGCATGGTTATTTGTGGGTGGCTTAACTGAGTGACAGGCCAGTTTCCAGATGTCAGAGGATGCCTTGGCACCCCCTGTTTACTCAGGACAATGTGAAGAAGGAAACATCACTTATTTCTGTTTGGTCTGAAAGCCTCTGGTGTGAGTTTCCATGTACAAATTATTCCTTGCTCTTTTTCTTATTGAAGGAATCAAAGCTGTGTCTATGTGGAAGACCAGACCATTTTGATAATGAGGCAAGTCAAAGAGTTGGTAATACTCCAGCTCTGGCAGGTATCTACCGAAAATGCAACCCCTTCAAACTGAGACACATTAACAATCAGTTTGACCTTCCTTTTATGTGGTTATAAGTTTCCCCTTCTGCCTCCTTGGGCAATGATGGGGGTTGATTGACAAGTATAAGGAATCCCAAGATAATGGGGATTGGAGAGTTTGGGTGTTGAAAAGAAATATCAGACAACTCAGCTCTTTGTAAAGGGAATTGCTGATTCTTAAATATTTTTGAACATTCCATCCCCTTCTTCAACTTGCCAAACTTATTCAGTATGAAAGAAGTAGAAGATGGGATGGCAGACTGCCATATATTGAGCTGAATTGTTTTCTTGCCATTTGGGGCGGGGGGGGCGGCAAGGGAGAGGCATATTTTATTGGGCTTGTTTGAATGGGTGTCCCTGAAGGCTTTTGATCCAGATTTTGGGAGGTAAACCCAGGTGAGTGGTTTACTGATTACCAAGGGTGACTCCAACAAATGCTTTTTTTTTTTTTTTTTTTAATGAGGTGAGCCAAATCCTCTCTGTCAAAGGATAAAAGGGCAAGTATTTGCTTTAAGTATGTCCCACCTAATCAAATTGTTACATCAATTTCAAATAACTTACTAACACTGCTCCAGGCAATGGCAGTTTAGCTTTTAACTCCCTCACTCGGTTGATAAAATGTTTTCTTCCATAATACTTTCAATATAACAACAATAATAAATGTTGGAGATGTGAAATTTTCTTAGCCTGACCTTGGAGGATTTTAGAAGAAAATCCTACATGCATAGAATACAATGTAATAGCTTAATTATGTAGAGGGCAAATCTTCAGGTTCTTGTCTTTGTACGTCTGGGACTGCAGCCTGTTGCTAATTAACTTATTTTAAAGGACTAAAAATAATTAGACAGGAATAGCTACAGACTTCTTGTCATAATTGATTTTTTTTTTTGCAGAAATCACAAGTATACCTTGAATTCTTTCTTTAAAATATTCCTTCCTCCTGCCCCCTCATCACTTAATTCTCTGTGGCCCCAGCTGTTAAAAAGAAAAAAAGCTTACAAGTTGTTTCTGGGGTTGTGACATCTCTCTTGAAGGAGCAGGATGTGGCAGTGAGACTGTAATGTGTGATTTCATTAGTGAATGCTAAAAGTACAGGCTGCCCTTTGGAAAATGTATGTGAGATTTGGCCAATATAAAACCCACTGAAAAGCTGTTGCCAATATGATTTTATTCAGGGTCAAAATTGAACCAGTCAAGAAAATTAATAACAGAATAATGCTATAAAAAGTTATTCATAAGTGGATATCTTTCAGGTTTCATGGTTCATTTTTTTAAGAGTTTAATTCAAATTGTCTCTTTCTCCAAATAAATGACTTATAATAAATAGCTGTATGGAAACTCTCTTCCCTTTGGTTAAGTTCAATACGTAAACAGAGACCATATGTAGATTTAGAGGAAACATGATGGATCTACTGTTTGTTTGTTTGTTTGTTTGAAAAAAAAAAAAAAGCCTGGAAACTTACTTTTAATCCTGTTTCAGCTTTCTATTTACTGGCTAGTGGTTGGAGGGTTAGTTAATGAACTTGACTCTTATTGCCATGAACAAGTAAAGCAGGCTGCCAAAGAGATTTCTACTGTCTTATATGGCAGAATGAGCAAGTCCCACCATTGCATGCATACTCACTAAAATCATTGCCGATATGCTTACACTTGACTCGTGTGTACAGGCCGAGCAGCCCCTAAACAGGATGAAATGCCTGAGGATTCTTGTATTGAATAAATACTGAGAGGCTCCTTAATATCATGAACCACGAGCAGTGGCATCTCAATGTCTCCATGGCATGGGCTGTGCGTATAAAAGCTGTTGCAGTTGTCCACCATTTTCTGCTCCAGCTAGCACTGGGCAGCCAGCTCTGGATTGAAAATGTACTTATATGTGCATGTATGTGTGCATGTGTGTACATGTGTGTGTATGTGTTGACAGGGATGAAAGAGAAGTGAAAAAACAGTAGATACCTAGTCTCCTCTCCATACCTTTGAGATTACCTTGCTTTCCTCGTGCTCGTGGGGAAGGGAGGAGTTTCGCATGGAGCGTGTCCTTATCTCCCATTTGAGGATAAAGATGATGGTCACCTGAAAGTGCTCAGATACCCAATGTGGTACTTGCTCACTCAGGTTCCTGACTGTCCTGGAACACATCTTTACCATCTTATAGCTTGCTCTGGATCTCATATTTTCTTTAGTGTTTTTCTTGAGGGATTTCTTTGGCAGTTGTAGTTAGGAGGGTTTTTTTGTTTTGTTCCCCAACCCCCCCCCCCAACATTAGATGGCTTATCTCTGTGATATCTGCAGACCTTTCCCTTTTATGACTCTTGGTAAAAATTCAAACAAATTATTATATGGTGGGGTATAGAGTGGAAAAAAGTGATTAATTTTAATATAACCTTCTTAGTGACTAAGATGTTAATTATGTTGAGAGTTTAGAGAATTATAATTTATCTTTTTTAAATGGGCCAAAGTAGTTCCTCCCAAGAATCAAGCACTCTTCAGATACCTAAGAGTAAGGACAAGAATCTATCAGTTCATTGAGTTAGATGTCCACTCAACCAACAAAAATATATTAAGAATATGCACTAGGCTAGGAAGGGCAGAGAAGGCCATAATGGTTTCTTGTAAAATGTGCATCATCATCTTTGTCCTTGGGTTCCAGGGCATCTGCTTGAAGCGTGAGATGTATATAAGACACACAATTGGAGAATGGCACAAGACATAGTTTGCAATTGAGTACTAAAATTTTGACCTGTAGAATGCATTTGCCATAGGAGCTCAAAGGAAAGAAACATGACAAAATTGGCAGGACAATATCCTGTCACAGGACAATAATCTATTGACCTTTTCAGTTGTTTATCTTTCCTCAAAACATTGTAATTTTATATTCAAATATGAGGAGCAGATCTGTTTTATCTACTCAAATGTGATCTACTCTTGGGGTTGTTTAATTGTTGACCATTGAAAAATGGTAGAAGCAAAAGCATCTTTTCTGTAGTAGAAATTGCTTGGTCTGGGAATATTTCTAGACAATAAAGTTCAGACTAAGCCAAAAAGTGAGAGTTCTGTGGAGGTTTGAAAGACCCAGTTACAGACACACAACACTTTGTGTGCTTATTGGTACTCATAATAGTTGTATTTGAGAGAGGGAAAAGCACAACCATTATGTGAAAGGGTTCTCTCTCGACTGTAAAATACAGCAAGTTTCCTGAGAGAATTTGATGACTACGTGCTTTATTTTAATTTTTTAACTTTATTTTTAAAGAAGTCTTAGATTACAGAAAAGTTACATAAAAAATATAGGGGATTCCCATATACCCCACCTCCTCTCACATTTTCCCCTATTAATAACATCTTACATTAGTGTGGTACATTTGTTACAATAGATGGACAAATATTGAAGCATTGGTACTAACCGTGGTCTGTAGTTTACCTTATGGTTTACACTTTGCACCGTACAATTTTATAAGTTTTGATAAAATGTATAATGGCCTCTGTCATTGTGATATCATGCAGGACATTCCAATTCCCTAAAAATGCCTTATGTTCCACCTATTCTTCCATCCTCCTCCCCTCAGAACCCCTGGTAACCACTATCTTTATATCAATATTATAAGTAGACAATAATAATAAGTCTACTTTGGTCCATGGTTGCATTCCCCCCTTATTTTTGTTCATTCCTCATTCTTGAGGCTTTGGGGATGGTGATGCCCACTCTGCTTCAGAATGAGAGGGGGCTTAGATTTTATGGGGAAGATGGAAAGAACTGTGTGCTTGCAGTTGTAGATACTCTTTGCTTTTGGGGATGGGGGTTGTCCATCATCATCATTTTGTTAGTTGTCCTGGGCGAGTCTGATGAACTGGACAGTAGGTACATGCTTTATTTTTTATACTTTACTTTTAAAATTTGAGGAGGAAAAATTTTAACCTTGACATTCTGTCCAGCACAGTTTATATGTCAAGATCTATTCCTCGATTATCAAAGAGTACACATCCAAATGAAGTCTATTCCTTCACTTATTGAATTAACTTGACAAGAAGGGAGCCACCATTGGGACTTCTGAGACACAGCTAAGAAGTAACCTTTTGACAAGTGCTGTTGGCCTTTGTGCTGTTTTTTCCTCTCTTCCTTCTCAGTTTTGCAGTGAGAAGGGACAATTTTATAGCAACTTGGCAAAGCGATAGTGCAGGAAGTCCCAGATGTTCTTGCCCCAGCTGTCTCTGAGATCTAATAATATAGGGTGGGAATAGCACATCTCTCTAAAGAGCACACACATTTTAAGTTGCTTTAATTTTCCTGCCAATTAGACTTTGAAGATGCCAAATGTATCTCCAGGCAACCTCTGTGACAATTTAATACTCTTTGGTAAAGGAGCCTAAGGCAAAGAGGGGTTTTCAAGTGCCAAAATAGCATGGAAAATTTTACTCTTTCATCATTAAAGAAAAATACATACACATACTTTTGCTTACAAAAACATGAGGACACAGGGATGTTAGCACTGATCTGAACAAAGGCTATGGAGAGGCTGGCAGTCAGAATTCTCAGCCTAGAACAGGGTTTCTCAATCTCAGCAATATTGACATTTTTCAAAGGATATTTCCTTGTTGTGAGGGCTATCCTGTCCATTACAGAATGTTTAGCAGCTTCCCTGATGTCTACCCTCTATATGCCAGTAGCACCGTCCCCCTCAAGTCATGACAATCAAAAATGTCTCCAGACATTGCCAACATCCCTGGTTGGGTTGGGCTGGGGCAAAATTGCCCTATTTGAGAACTACAGACATAGATCTTGGGAAAGTCACTACTTTCTTTATTTGTTAAACAGATGATACCATCGGCCCGGAAATTAGAGAACATATCATATTTAGTTATATGGCTTTTTAAAAATAATTAATATGCCAGAACTTATACATTTCTCATGTCTGCTGATATCTTCAGATTAGTCACCTTTGGAATTTACTCATCTACCAAGTGATGCTGAGGTGATTTTAAGAAGAGCCGTTGTGGGAGTGGGGTGGGGAACTTTATTCCTTTAAGGTGAATTGATTTTTGAAACACCAAAACGCATTCAGAGCCATGGTTAGTAAACAAGGTGGGTGAGCAAAGCTGATGAATGCTGTTTGGAGTCAAAAACCAAGTGGAAGAATAATGAGATAGATATCTTGTGTGCCTCATGAACAGACTCTGAAGGCAATTTCAAAAGGGAAGTTATAAACAGATTTTGAGTTATCCCATCAATGATGGGATAAGTGAACTATCATCTCCATAAATAATTCTGAATGACAGCTCACTTTTCAGCATGTGAGTTTTGGGATGTTTGTTATAAAAAATCCCATTTTATAGTCATATCTCAGAATAGAAATATTCTGGTTTCTTAAAATGTCTTTCTTTAATATTTCTTTAAATAGATCTATTATTATTTTTATTACTTGGATCAAGCAAGAGATATTTACAGAACTTGTACTGAGTCTATGCTCAGTGTCTATGCCTCAAAATGACTAAGACACACACAGTCTCTGATCTTCAAGGTGGTTACCCACTAGTGGGGGCAGAAAGACGCATGAACAGTTGATTTCAATATAATGTGTTAAGTGCTAAGCTAAATCAGAATCAGGTGTTAACTATCTGGTCCGTCAACCCAGTACTGCCATTGACTAACTTAATTGTATAACCTGAAGGAAGTCACTTAATTTCACCTGTACTGTCTTCAGTTTCCTGCTCTGTAAAGTGAAGACATGGACCAGTCCTTCACCCCCTCTTCTAGCACTAATAATCTGATTTTATGATAACAGTAACTGTTGCTATAGACATATGGATTGCAGTGTTTTGTAAGGGAAATCCGATCATATTATATCTAAATACTAACCATTATTTTAATTTGAATTATTGTTAAAACAGAAAAAACCACCCAAATCGATGGTCATGAGCATCCAACTCTTGAGATGTTACCAGTAGTTCAATATTGATAAATGATCATAAACCAAATGGATTATCCTTATTCTCTGCTTCCTGGGCCATGAGGGCTTATAATGGGCTACCTGTATCTTTGGTTGGCCAGGAGCTGCTGATTCCTAGGAAAATGGCAAGCAGTGGAAGGGGAAGTAAAAAAAAATCCACATTTAAAACTTAACTTACAAATCCTTTATCATTTAAATTAATGCATTATTGGAAAGTATATGGGTGACATTTATAAACCTAGGTTCAAGTTTATATTACTTTCAGGATTTCAGTTTCTGATGCCAACTTTCTCAACTCTAAGATGAAGGGATTGAAAATGCAAATAATATGTTTTGAATGACTACAACAGACACTCTGTATATGTTCTCATTTTAATCCTCATAGCAACTGAATGATGTAGATATTTTCACACACATTTTATATATGGAAAAAATGGGGCTTAGCCAAGTAAAGCAACTCATCCACTCACACAACATCTGACTGGCAGAGATGGGATTCAGACATATGTCCATCTGATTTCAGATCTCTGTTTCTTTTTTTCCCTCTACACATCACTCAGCCTTTTGAGTTCTCTCTGATGAAGTTTCAAAATTACATGATTCTTTCACAGGAAACCCAAAGCAGTTGTTTTAAAGTATCGCATACTTACTAACAATTGCAAAATGAAAGAGAGGAAGATGTTTATATGTACTTCCAAATTCAGAGATTTTAAATGGCAAAAGTCATAGCAGATGAATAGATTTCCCTAACATGTGAAAGTGGTGTACAAGGAATGCCATGGATTCTTGTCCAGAATATTTTCAAGTTTCCAAAGCTTCTCTCCAGGAATTTCCAGGTTAACTCCTTTGGTCAATGTACTGCCATGCTAATATAAAAATAAGTGTGGTGTTCTGTTTGGAGGTTTGCCCAAAGAGCAACTATGTCCATTTCTAATTCTTAATTTTTATCTGTGAAAAGCTTGGTGATTCAACAGCAAGGATATTAGAATTGTGATAATTAGTTCAAGATTTAAAAAGTCAATTAAGTGAAATATCTGTTCAAACAATATTGCTTTTGTATATCACTTAGTTAAAAACACAGTCACACACACACACAAAAAATGTTGCAGTGAATTGCAGTGCTATTGAACAACTGATAGCCCTGAAATATGGCTTCTAACAGAGAGTGGCAAAGCAGGCTTCCATTCATTTTTTCATGCTTTGTTTAGCCTTCCATCTGGGAAAGAGTGAGATAGCTTCTCTTGTTTATTCCATTAGACACTTACTTCATGTCTCCAGTAGAGCTTAAGTAACTCAGAGCATTCGTTCTGGGCAGGTAGACCTGGGCTTGACTCTGTCCCTGGCCATCATGTGATATTTGGCAAGTTCCCTAAACACTTTAAGCCTCAGTTCCTCTTCTGTAAAATGAAAGTAAAAATACAACTGTCTTATAGGGCTATTGTGAAGCATAAATGTGATAATGCATACAAAGTGCTTACCTCAGTGCCTGGCACATAGTGCGTGACACAATAAATGTCGGTTTTGTCACATTCTTGTAGCTACACACAATGGTACTCCGCTAAGTTTAAAGAGTAAAAAAAAGTCTCTTTGAGGGCCTAATTTCCTATGGAGTGAATATAAGTATTGGGAATAATCAAGTTTACTTTAAATAGAATCCTATTAAATATAGCTTATTATTATGATTTGGATGTTTTAATAGATGTGGGCACACATAACAACTCCATACACTAATTGTCAGATGTTATATGACCATCTTGCAACAGAGATCTTAAGGTTTTGTTTTTCTCTAATACCAATATTACAGACTTCTGTTATGATTATCATTATTTTTTATTTTAGGTTTTAATAATTTTTAGAACTAAGTTTAAATCTGATACAGCAATTCTGTGTATTGGAATTACCTGTGGGACTTTGCAATCTATACTCACTCGAGCTTTCTCTCTGGAGATTTTAGAGTGGGCCTGGAGCCCAGTGTTATTTTGATGTCAGGTTGTATCTGAGAACAACTGTTTGACAATACCATAGGAACCTTAAAGAGAGGAAACACACCTCTTTAGCTTTGTATCCTCTGCACTGGTTCTTAATAGTTATTTCAGATAATAAAAAAGAAATTGAGTTGCATATTCCAAACAGAAATTAGGTCTTGATTGTTTTAAGAACTGGAATAATATCTGAAGAATTCATAATGGGCCAGTGCTGTTTTAAGTTATGACAATAGCAAATTTTTCACTAACAACTTTTTTTCTAAAACGCAATTTCTAGTGGTTTTTTTTGTTTTTGTTTTTGTTTTTTCTGATAACTATATTGCCTTCTACCAAGGAGCAAAGATTAGCCACAATTAACAAATAGTTTAAATATCTGTCCTTCAGGGAATTGTTGACAGGTAGGGCCCTCTGGGTAATGTTGACAAGGTACTGTTCCGAGAAAGACCTGCTGTCGTTATTAATAACATTTCCAGTATTTAAATAAATCAGCCAGCCCAACAGATTCTATTGCAAGTAAGCAAATGCCCACCTCAGGGTTAGGTCAAGCATGTCTGTGTACACATGATTGCTACAGTAAAATGGAAAATGGTTCATTTAGCCAGTTCTGGGTTCTCTGGTCTCTCTGAAATAACGTGGGTGACCAGGGTAACTGTGCAGCTAAATTCAGCAGCTAAGGGTGGGCCTCTGGGATGTGTGCGCTCTCCACACCCCCAGGCAGCCCTCCCTCATTGCCGTGTGGCTTGAGATAACACAGACAGGATGGCCTAATGGGCCTTTCCCTATTTGGCCCCATCCACAAAGAGATGGGAAGACAGAGATGACTCCTCTTTGTGGAGATCACTTCCCCAGGAGGTTTTGTTGAAAGTTCATGGCACATGTTTCATACAACCATTGATAACAGACAGGTTTTTTATTTTTCCAGACATGGTATTGTGTAAACTGGATTATATTTAAATTGCATTATTGAAAGGATCTTTTCATTCTTCAAAACAATGATTCACATAGTTTGGGAATTGTTGATACCCCGTGTCATAAGACCCTTAAATTTGTCTTAATGAAGGAACAACTAAAAGGAGTGAACCGAAAGTCAGTTAATAATCTGAAAATTGATGTTGCTTACACTCTTTTAGAGGTGTACACCTGAAATGACTTACCCAAAGTCACCTTACTAATTTGTACCTAGAATCAGTCTCCTGTAATGACACCCAATTTTTCTGCACTGACACTAGACCATCTCTTAGGAGTGATGTCTACCATTGTAGTAAATTTCTCAGGGACATCAAGGTATTCAGGGTGTTTTTGGAGAAGTGATTGGGTGATAAAGATAAATGACCTTGGCTGTTTGCAAGCTACTGTTTCATTTACATTAACATCGAAGCCAAAGGCAACGACTTGCCTTCTAAAGAAAAAAATATATATCATCAAGAAACTATATAATCTCTGAGATGGGGTGAGCAGAAGTTATTTTTTCTTCTACCATGATTGTTCCAGCCTGTCCCAATCTAAAATTTAGCCTGCCCAGCACACCCACAAGCTCACTCTCCATTTGACTGGAATCATGTTTACATGCCATCCATCTTGTGATTAGGTCCGCTGGGTTGGGGTGGAAGACATCATTTGATAAATGACAACAATGTAAAGGTGTTCATTTCCTTTAAACATATATAGTCTGTGTCAAAACAAAGAAAAAATCCTTAGGTGAATTCTTCCAATTCCCCTTGCTGAGGTTGAGGTTCTCTCCAGGTGCGGCAGGGAAAATGTTTGGGTGGAGCATAAATGAACATTGACAGTCAATGGAAGACAATCCAAAAAAGGTAGGGCTTCAGGTTAGAGCAAGAGCATGGAAGTTGGAGTAAAGGTGGATTGTAAAGTGATTATTTCAGGCAAGTGCATTATTCCCTGGAAAGATAATTATGGGAGCCCAAAGAGTATTAGAGTATACCATTCTGGTTGGAAAGGAGTTGCTCTGGGTGCTTTGTGATTCTTTGTAGTTATGTGCATTTTAAAATATGATCTCCAAAGACAAGAAGAGTCATTTATATCACATAATCCAGAAGTTGGGTAAGGAATTATCATCCCTGAAACTCCACAGCTTTTTTTCTACCTGTCATAGAACTAAAAGACTGCCTCTTTCTTCCACTCTTAGTAGACTGGTGCCTTGTGTCAGGTCAGTGTAGGAGGGGGGTGGGGATGGCAGTGCAATGAAGTTTGTCTTGGAGTAGACATGGACATTTTGGGGTATCAGAAGCTTGATATGTTTGTGTGTATATGTGCATGGGGTGTGTTTGTGTTTGTGTTCTGATTGGAGTCTTTTTAGAATCATGGAACTGTGTGTACAAAGACCTGAAGGTAAGAGTAAGTGCACAGTATGTTAGAAAAACTGCAAGTGGATATGTATGCTATGATGTAGCATTTGGGATTAGGGCAAGAGATGAGTATAAAGAGTAAAAAAGGGAACATATCCTGAAGGGCCTTCCTTGTATTTCATGCTAAGAAATTTAAGGGTTTCCTTTAGAATTGTAGGAGCTAATTTTGGGGTTTTATGCATGGAAGTGATATTAACAGATTTGGGTTTGGACAAATCTCTACAATAGAGGGAATAGATTTGAGTGGGACAATATTACAGGCAGGGAGACCAGAGAACAGTTACCAGACTAAAATTCCCAGTGGACTAGGAACTTGGTCTATTTTTGCTCTTTATGATCTAGGTGAATAATAGGAAGTCAATAAATGTTTGTTGCTGAATGGGGTTGTGATAGTAATTTGGATACCATAGGATGGTAAGCTAAACTAGGACTGTGATAGTAGGGATGAGAGAGGTGGACAGAGATTTTAAATATGTTCATGAGGTAGAATCTACAAGACTTGGACAATTGACTTGGTGTAGAGAGAGAGAAAGGAAGGAGTTGGTGGAGGAGTCAGAATATAACCAGGTTTCTAGCTAGGACTACTTGTGATGCCTTTCTCAGAGATAGGAAATATCAGAGATAGAGCACGTTGAGTGAAGGGAAGATGACAAGTTGCATCAAACATCAAACATGTGGTCTTTGAGAGGCTTGTAAAACATCCACATTCTTAAAAATATCAGAGGGGAGTGGATATAGTGCAAGTGGTTGAGCACCTGCTTCCCATGTACGAGGTCTTGGGTTCAATCCCCATTACCTCCTAAAAGCAAAACAACCAAACAAACAAACAAAAAAACCAGCTCTCATTCGGGAGCAGATGTAGTTCCATGGTTGAGTGCCTGCTTCCCATGTATGAGGTCCTGAGTTCAATTTCCCAGTACCTCCTAAAAAAAAAAATCGGAATTTACTAGGGCAGAATTCTGAATAGAGAAAGGTGGTTTGTGTGATGTGTTACTACCTCTATCCCAGTACATTAGAAAAAACGAATAGCGATTAGAAGAGTAGGTTAATTATTCATTCATTTCTTAATCTCCTGTTTTTGCCAGCTTTTGCTAAATGCTGTAGATTTAATGTTAAATCTAATACTGTTCCTGCTGTCATGAACCTGGGGATTTCAAGGAAAACCTAGAGAAAGTGATATTTGACCTGAGAATTAAAGTGAGTAGGAATTTGCCAAGTGAACGTGGGAAGAAAGAATTCTCACGACAGAAGGAATACCATATGCAGGTCCTAGGAGCTATGAAACAGGCACAGTTGTTCATGTTTAAGATGTGCAAGACGTTTAAGGGACCTTAAACCTAGGTTCATGAGGGCAAGGGGCAGATGAAGCACCTAGAACTTTAAACAGAGGTCAGAGGGCCCTTTGTATGCTGCACCATTTGACCTTTATCCCTTTGATAAAAGAGACACAGTCCTTTATATTATAATTTTCAACATGTATGTGCATGAGAGAGTGTAACTGTGGCTGCAGTCCATTCTGTGACTAGTTTTATCATCAGCCAAGTTCATCGATTGCCATTTCTATGACAAAATTAAGTTACATTGGCTTAATGAGGTCAATGTTGGCCTGTTTTCAACAATGGCCAGATTATGAGAATTTTAATCAATGAACTTTACCATTTCTCCAACTCTTACAGCTTCAGGTGGAGAAAAAAGAAAAGTTGGAGAAAACGAGCAAGTGAAGAGAATGAGACTCAAAGAGAGCTGGGAAGTGCAGTGGATGTGGGGTCAGGTGGTGGGCACTACAGCAAACAAAGCTCTCCCACTATCTCCCTAGTGGGGTCTGCTGCAGATTTGGCTGAAATCAAACACTTCTCGTTCATTTTCAATGAGTAAAGAGAGAGAAGAAACAAAAAGAATGAAAGATTTGGGCTTTTAAAGAGAGATGGTGGGGAGGAGAGCCTTGCCACCACCAGGCTGAGGGTGTTTCAAGTCTAGTCATTTCTAGGACGGTAGCTATGGAAATGACCTTGAGCATTTTAAAACAAGGGTACACAACCAGCATGTTGGAAAACTGCACACTGAGCTGTCAAATTTTGATCAATGTGTAAAATTTATTTAGGCTTTGTTGTGAAAATGAAGAAAACAGACTGCCCTTGATGTTTACTACAAATCTACACGAAGAAGAAAAGCCATAGCTGATACTCAGCCTAAAGGAGAATGATTCAGCTTTCCAGGCTCCTTGCTACCTTGAAGTTAAAAATGTTCTAGGTGGGATTGCTTTCAAAAACTTGGGCAAGCAAGAGCTCCGTGCAGACTGTAGTATTTTGTGACACAAGGTCAATGGGATGGGAGGTGTGGGGGGCCCGGGTGGGGTTTTCATCCACTTTAATCATTGTGGTGTCATCTACAGATGGATATCAGCACAACTGAGCAGTGTAGAGCTGGATATAGTTTCCTGCAATAAAGAGGTACAGAGCACTAAATCAAGGCAACAACACAAAAACAACAACAAAACAAAGATCCGCAGGTTTCCTCAGGCATTCCGGAACTTTGCCTTGGGAGTTTAGCGTGAGTATGGCCAGGGCAGTAAGTACAGTAAGCACAGTGCTAAAGGATGACCAAGGCAATGGTGCTCCATGACTGTAGGATGGTTTATAGGCTCACTGATACGTGTCGTCGTGTCAGAACGATGATTGATTTGTTTAGTGCTTTGGGGAGTCTAAATCTTCTCCAATATGCAGCAAAATTTTCCAGCAATTGAAAGTGTGCTTTTAACCTCCAAAGTACAAGAACTGGTACTTTAACCCGCTGGGCCATTCATTTGAGGAAAGTGTGGGATGCTTAAGATACTTAGGACAGCTCTTCACGTCCAACCACCTCCCTACCCCCGACCCCCGACCCCCCTGGGAGGTGAGATGTGCTCCAGCTGCTGCAGGCTGTAGCTTAAAGGGATTTTTATCTCTTGAAGACAATGTCCGAACACAGTCTGTGGCAGGATTTAGTGGAACAAAAGGTTAAGAAACTCCACTTGACTCTTCCGAATTTGGGAGAAGTTATTTCCCTGAGAATTGCAGCCCTCCTTAGGAGTTGCTTGATAATCGAAATGGCATTTTTCATCCTGACATAACACACTGAACTTTTGATTGCCACTTTGTTCCTAAATCCATGTTTAGTATCCTAATGGTTTTTAATGAGCCCAGTCATCCTTTAAAAAAATAAATCTTGTTTTGAAAACAGAAGAATAAACTTAAGGACAATTTTCTGACCATTTATACAACTACTGGATAAAACTAGGCATCTTCACTTTGCATATGCAGCATTGAAAACATAGGTATCTGGAATCTCTCTAATATTTTTGTGCTGTCATTACCTGTTGATGAATACTGTCAATAAATCATAGAAAACATAACAAACCACACTATAATCATCTGGGAATTCTGAATTATATGTTTTGATCCAGCAACTGGATAATTGGAGCAAGGACATGGATTTATGATTATTGTTTGACCTGTTGGACCCTACCATTTTGGGCACTTTCCAGAGTTCGGTATTTCTATAATTGCTCTGAAGGTGATGGCTTGTTCTCATTCCCAGACAGTTTAAAAGTCTCCCCTCTTCTTTGTTAAGGATGCAAGGGTCACCTTCAAGTCCTTGATCTCTCCCCAAGCTTTTTCACTTAGTCAGTGTGCATTTTAGAGACTGTCAAGCATCAAATTCATTTGACATCATATCTGGCCCAATGCTCTTGGGGTTTAAGTCCCATGTGCTGAAAACAAAGCAAAACCAAAACTCTCAGTAATTTCCTCTATTTGTAACTCATTATTTTATATGATGTGATGACATTTCTAGGAAAAAATCTTTTGTCAAAGCTGGAAGACCTTTTAGCATTATATTTGCAAAAACCACTCATCTTGTTAATTAACTAGTTATGCTAGAGCAATAGATAATGACATTGAAAAAGACTACCAGGAATAGCTGACTTTTTTCCAGTTTCCCACATCAATTCAAAATACTGTTCTCATACTTGTGCTGTCAGATATAAATATACAAAAAAGGTAAGGACACCAAGAAATGGGTTCCTCACAGGAATTCTCAGTTATTCTGTGATTACTTCTCATCCTACTCCCCTTTGACTGAATATTATCTCATCTCTATTTTAAGATGATGGTACATCTTCGTCTATTTGAAGCCTCTATTCAGCCATAACATCATGCAAGCAATCATGCCCGTGTTTCACAAATAACATCCAGGATAACTGCTCTCCTAACTCATTTAGGAAAATGGGTTAATACTATTAATTTACCTCACACATTGATAAGTACTTTACAGTAGAGAATCCCACAAAGTGCTAAATAATCATTTGGAAACATTTGGTCACCTACTCACTAGACCTCCCAGAGAGCATCTCTAAAAAATCTCCAACAAACTATTTTGACTTAGTGATTTGGAGGGGCCCTAAGTAGTATTGGCAGGATAAGGCTTATATGCCCAACATCCCTGAAACAGTGATGTCCACAACAGAGATGCTGGTTTTGTTATTACCAGGGGAGGTTGGAAAGCAAAGGGAGAGAGTCCCAAGGCCAGCCAACTTTCAATTGTTCATGGGCCAATTACTCGTTTTTGCTACTTTGTTTTTTTTACTCTCTCAATCCTGCCTGGGCAGCCCTCTCCACCACTCCCCGTGTGTTTCACTCTTTCCCCTTTCTCTGTTTCTCTCCGTTACACCCATTGTCTCAGCCCTCCTCCCCAACTCCCACCTGTGCCTTCTCTGTGGAAAGAGGGCTCAACTCCTTCCCTCTCTCCCTGTGATGATTCTGTCTCTTCCTTCACAAGGTCCATCCGGTAGGGGATCAACCTCCTCCCTGCTTAGCACTCTGCCCCAAATTGCCATGGCCCCAAGAGCCTCAGAAATCTCTTGAACTGGTCTTGTCATTGGACTGTGTGCAGGTAACAGAGGATAAGTAGATGAGCAGGGTCCAGCCTCCCCCTGGGAAGACCCAACCTATCCCTGTTCTGAGCAGGAACAAGCTCCAAGCCTGGTGGGCAGATGGGCTTCTTTGTACAGTTCTTAAAATAAACCCTTCCTGATGCTTCTGGGGAAAAAATCACCCCTATTTGGTGATTCTTTGAGTAATAATGCCTCCACTTGTTCTCTAGAATTAGAATGGGGATAGACTGGACCAATTGCAACTCAGGGAGAAAATGTTAGAGAAGATACTGAAGGTGAAGGCCAGGAGGAGTTTGAGTTGGTCTCCCATGCCCTGCTCTCATATCCATCATAATTAGAACAACTGTAGGCTAATAGGCACCATATCTAGACTCTATGCTTGGCCCTGGCATGCAGACTTGGGTAAAGTATGTTCCCTGCCTTTAGGACCTCAAAGTCCAGTGAGAAAGACCAACATAGCAATAAATTGTTGTAGTGTAGTATGATAAGCAAGATAATATAAGTATGTACAATGTGCTGTAAGAGTTAAGAGGGTAGATGAACTCTTTTGTCTTGGAGTAGAGGTTGCTAAAGACCTATGACATTGATCTAATAAATGTCCAGAGCAGACCAACTCTACTGGTTGGCAAGCTGTGCCAATAATGGACCAGAGCTCATTTAATAGGTAAAACTTTTTTTTTACTCCTTTTTACTGTGCTGAGGCATTTCCTCAACATTTTAATTTGGAAAGTTCTAAAATATCTATTTGGATAAAATCAAATAATTATATAGCAAAAATTAAATATGGAATTGGCCATGAATTAAAGTCAGTTTTTACTTAAGGGAGTCAACGCCTCTAAAAGTTAATGGCTCTTTCTATCTGAATGCTATCTTATCATGTTGCTCTTCCACTTACTTCCTCATCTCATCGGAGTAGATAGCATTAGATGAACCAGTTCCAGAAGTGGTGTGGACAATTGGGGTGCACCATGGACAGGATTTTAGCATAACAGGTTCCAGTTTTATCTCTGTCACTGAGTGAAAACAAAACAGCAGCAAGCTACTCACATTCCCTCAGACTTACTTTCCACATCTTTCCAAAAGAGTTGGATGAGATGCTCTCCGAACTCCATTCTTGCTCTCAAGTTCTTTTACCTTGTGTGATTCAATTTAGCCAAAGACATAATTTGGAGACTCTCAAAGAAAACCCATGCTGAGATGATTTTATTTTGAGACAAATCTAATGCTTGACTTACTTCATCAATTGCTATGTGGACTTTTAAAATGAAAACCCCAAGTTAGTATCCTGACCACTCTAAGTCATTGCCTTATTATATGCTCTTATAGGACCATTTAATGGCCTTTCATCTCTCTCACTACAATTTATAATTACACTCTTATTTTTTTATTACTTTGTTAATGTCTGTCCCCCCAGCCCCCTCTAGATTGTGAGCTACGCGAGGGCAGGGAATGATCTGGTTTTATTCATCATTAACTCCCCAGTGTCTGGATCACGAATGAGTAATACATATGTATTGAATGAAGGAGTAAATGAATGAGTGATTCACTATATTAGTTTAATGCAAAACAAATGTAATTTTTAATTACATCAAATAAAAAGGAGTTAATATTTTTAAAACATAGCTTACTCTGCAAGAATAAGGAAACTTTTCTTAAATGATATTCAACTTAGGTTGCAGGTTTGAGTTGACTATTTTCCAATAGGAATGTAGGAATTCTAATTTTTAATAATCAGTTAATTTCTTGCATATAAATGACCTTCTGTTAATTGATGTGAGCCACAGGTGTAAGTGGCATTTATACATTTCTTATCTAAGATAATTTCTAGGCAATATAATGAATTAAAATGCATAAAGTTATAAGAGCAAATTATTTGTCAATGACAAAATAGAAGTGAACTTTTCCCTTTAGATTCAGATATTATTTCTTCAGTTGATGGCTTGATCATTTGAAGTTCAGAATTTTATTTTGTTGAGAAAAAAGAAACTGAAAAATAGAAAAAGTCCTATGTTTTATTTGAATAAGAGCTGAAGAAATCTGAAACCTTAATTATGGAATCACTATTTCTAAAAATAAGTTGCATTTGTAGATGGTTGGCTTGGTGCTTAGTCTTTTGGTCAAATATGTCAATAACATATTGGACAGACTATCTTTTGCTTTCTCCTATGCTGTGTTCATGGAGATGATTCTAAATGCCAGCTTAGTGCTTGCCCTTTATGACCAATTTATTATTCATGTCTTAGAAGTCCATCTGAAATCATTCCTTCTAAACATGTCCATTAATTCAGAACATTAATTTAGAAAGATTATTTCTTCAGTCCAAGGCAATGTTTTGTGGTGAATGGAGAATCATAGATGCCATTTAAAATGTAGAGCAAAAACAAGATGGTAAAAACAGCAATACAGTTTTTTGTTGCTTATCTGAAATTGAAATAAATGCCTGGGGTGTAAAGAAGAATTTTTCTTTTCAAACAAATGAACATCCAATTCAGTTTAAACAAGTAAATAACACAATTCATGGCAATGTTTTTCTTCATATAGCAAATATATACTTAGACTTTAGGGGAATTGTTGTTGTTGTTTTTTGTTTTTTTTAAAGATTTATTTATTTATTTATTTATCCCCTCCTTGCTGCTTGTGTTTGCTGTGTCCATTCGCTGTGTGTTTTTTCCATGTCTGCTTATCTCCCCCTTTGCTGTGAGGTCCTGCTGCATCAGCCTACCGCGCAGCACAGGCTGGCCTGCTCTCACTAGGAGGCCCCGGGAAGGGAACCCGGGGCCTCCCACATGGTAAACGGGGCCTCTATCAATTGAGCCACACCCGCCTCCTGCTGTGAGGTCTTGCTGCATCAGCCTACCCCGCTGCGCGGGCCGGTCAACCTGCCCTCACAAGGAGGCCCCAGGAAGCGAACCCGGGGCCTCCCATATAGTAAAGGGAAGCTCTATCGATTGAGCCACACCCACTTCCCAGGGGAATTGTTTTAATATGACTGAGACTTGACATTGAAAACCATTTTCATTAAGATCAGAAAAATGTCGGAATTCATTACTAGCTGATTCCATTTTTAATTTTTTCCTGATTTAAGCATATTGGATTTGCATTGTGACTAAAAATGTTCTCAGATGGACATTGTGTTATAGTTTTAAACTATTTCAGTCCAGTGCTCAGGCTCTAAATATAGAGTTTAGTGACTTTTTGTGGTAGTGCAATGTGAAAACACCTGCAGAGATTAGAACTCTTTACGTACTTTAGAACCAACTGACCATTTATTTTTGTCGAAAGGACAAAAATTGCATATTAACAAAGTTAATTATCTTTTTACCTAATAGTAATATAATTTCAAAATATTCATTGAATACCTGAAGTTATTTTGATTTGGCTTTGGGCTGTTTTTTTCCTCCTGCTCATCTAAAAGAAATTTTTGAAGCAAAACAACTAGATTTCAAGCCAACAAAAAATCTTCGGATTGCGTAAAGAAGGCAAGTCCGTGAAAGAAAAGAGCATCCTTTCAATTAATTTAGTCCAATTTCCCTATATCATTTGGTAGTTAAAGTGGCCTCCATGCACCCATACACTTAGAAGCCCAGTATGTGGGTAAAGATTCAGGGCAGATAAAGTAAAGCTACCCGACTTTATGTCTCAGGATCCTGCAGCACTAAAACAGCATAGTTGCATTAATGGTAGTGAATTAATTATCGTTAAAATTTTACTTGCTCCTGATAAAAAGAAAATCTATATTCACATCAAGGAAAGTATGGATTTCTGAAGTTGCCAATTTTCCAGTTTTGAGATCATGCAGACTTCTAGGACCCATTTGTTATTTTTGTTTTTTATCCTTTTTACATAAAATACTAAAAGAAGAAGAAAAGGCACCATTGCTCATGTTCTTCTTTACGTAAAGCAAAGATGTGAGCTTAATGAAATAAATAAGTACCCTGCAGATTATTATATATTTGAAATTTGAATGAATGTGCTCATCTTTTTTTTATTGACTTACATTTATACTTATGCTGTACTTAGAAGTTTTGCTTCTGTTTTGAAATTTTTTCCTGTAACCATTGCTTTTGAATATTAATAGAATAAACCAAGATAGAAAATGAGATCTTGAAACTGATAATAGTATGTTCACGTTAAATTTCAGCACATTCTGGGCTTCTTATTGTAGAAGGTACCCAGCTGCACAATTTTGTATATCTGAGCAGATTTAGTTTGTAAACCTTCATCTTAATTATCAAACTGCCTTTTGGCCCAAACTGCTTTGGGTTCCAACTTTCTGTACCATTGTTAAGGAGTTTGGGGAGCAGACTCAATAATATCTAATTACTGCATAGCTGACAGAAATAGTGCCCTTTCCTGCATATATGTTCAGATTTTCTGGTTTCAACTAGAAACATTAATGTCTCCTTTTCATGTGTTCTTCTGAGCTCACTCTTCCTAGAACAGTGTCTCCATTGCCTAGCACAGTGCCCGGTATGCAATAACCATTAGATTTAATAGAATTGAATGAAAACTATGGCATCATTAACCAGAAAGATTCATATATTGAATGGGATAACCTGCTTGAATTGGTGCTACCATGACTCAGCCGTGTAAAGGATGTATGGAATCCCCCGTGGGAGGTAGTGCCCTCAAAATCACATCTGCATGGCATGGTGCTGTGCATATTTCCAAAACGAACGAATCTCTTCCTGGCTACCCAGACTGATATTTGAAATCAAGGTAGGTGCCCACCAGACCTCAGCCCCATGATCAAGTCTAATTTCTTAACACTATTGGAAAAAAATAGCCTTCTCGTGAAAGGTGGAAACTCCAAACTGGTGGAGAAGTGTACAGTACTCCTTAGAACAAGAAAATGGGGTGAAGAGTGGGCTCCTTTGCAACCAATTGAGTTGTCTGATCCTTAAACAGTTTGCTGGACTCTCAGTTTATTACCTATAGGTATATTGTAAGAATTTGGATTCAACTTTATTTCAGATTCAAGTTGAGATTAGCATCATGGGAGATTATGATAAACATATAAAGAATGAGTGATAGAAACACTCTTCCCTGCCTTGACCTTGAGTATTTAAAAGGTAAGAGGAAGGATATGTGGCCAACTCAGGTTGGGTGAAAAAACATTGCAAACCCAATGCCAATCCAGCCCATTTACAAATGAAAAGTTCAGTTGAGGGCCAGGAGACTTCCCAGTTTACTTAATTCCAAATAATTCATTTAATTGGAACATCTTAAATTTGTAGAGTACTTTGCAGTTTACAAGGGCTTTCATAGTCACAACTCTATCTGGGCTTCACAATAACCCTGAGGTAGATTGATGTTATTTCCATCCTGTACATTGCACAGAGAGGTTCTGTGGCTCACAGTCATGGTTCAAAACAGGGTCACAGTCTTGGTCTCAAGAATAACATTGTGTGGTCAAGAAGGAAGCTGTCCATTCTGGACATTAACGTAGCAGTGTAGAGGTGGATGTTACTGCCTTCCAGGAGTAGCCTGTGAGTGGAAGAGCCAGATCTGGAATCAAGGATTCATAACCCTAAGTCAATATTGTACCTCTTAATGATTTGTTTTCCACTAAATTCTACTAAATGTAATGGTATAAAGTAGTTAAGAAAAGTAAGTGAGCATTATGAGCCTTTATTTGCCATCAGAAATAGTTAAGAGTGGCTTTCAAAATGGCAAGTATTTTATCAGCAACATATTAAAAACTTATCCACAATATCTTACTTTGCTAGGATATTGGCAAAGGTTTCTGATTGTAGGTTTTTAAATAACAAAACCTTTTAATACCCAAAAATGGAAAGAAATACCAGAATAAGAACTAAGATACATTCTGTTATTAGTAGTTAAGAAAGTCACAAATTTGAAAATATTTTAAAAATGTTTCCTACTTAATAACTTTCAGTGGGACATGAATCCCTAAGAAAATTAGCAGCAATATTCTTTGGGTTCTTCCCTGCTAATTTCAACTTTCAGTTGATACATATTTAATAATTATTTCACTGGAAAATAGTTGTGTTCATCTGAAACAGTTCCCTGTCAGAAAGACTTTACTGCTTTGGGAGAAGGTGCTTCCCCAGGTTTGGTCTCTAGCTGGGAGCAGGGCTGACAAGTAATGAGCAACTGGTTCATGCGGTTATGAGAGGCAACTCCACCACTTAGCGCTGCAGTCTAGCTCCCCACCGGTTTTCCTTTGTGGGGTTCTTTCCAAATTTAAACTCAGGTTATTTGAAAGAAAACCTTGTGGTCTACAGTGATAAAGAATACACAGTATTAATTTTTTTTTTCAAGTTTAAAGCAGAGAAACTGAGAATACATGACATTTATTTTTTAAATTTTGGCTAATTGATGAGACCAATATATCTTGTTACCTCTCAAGTAATTTTTATGTTTCAGGATATTATTTATTTAATTAAGTCATTCACAATATTGGGGACACCATTTGCATTCAGGTTCAAAATTCAGTCATAGGCAAATGCACTGACCTAAAGCAAACTGTGGTAAATGCTGATCACCTCATTCCCGGAAGGAAACTGCTTCTTAATTATCTCACAGAACTGAGAGATGGTACTGCTAAGAGAAGGACCCAGGAGAGCAGCATCTGTATAAAGACATGCAATCAGTGCACCTGTAGAGGTGACTCTGTAGAACTGTGGAAGAAATTGAGATTCCACACTCACATACAGTGCCTTTCTCCTACATTTTCAAGAGCTCTCCATGTGCCCACCAGAAGGCTTCTCTGGCCCTCTTCTTGGCAAGCATTTATTATGGTTTACCAAGGGAACAACCCTGATTATATCTCTGTAGAGCAGTGTTCATATGTGAGCCACATTTATGTTTAAATGTTCTAGTAGTCTCTTAGAAAAAGTAAGTAGAAACAGGTTAAATTAATTTAATAATGTATTATATTTAATTCATACCTAAAATATTACCATTTCAACATACAATCAATATAAAAAATTAATGCACATTTCACATTCTTTTTTTTTTTCATATTACGTCTTCAAAACAATGTGTGTATTTTACACATACAGAACACCTCAGTTTGGACCTGCCACATTTTAGGCACTCACGTGGCTTGTGGCAGCTCTATTGGAACACACAGCTGTAGAGATACATATATTATGTTATATTATGTCATAGATACATATCAGAGAGTCCCTACCTTCAAAGATCCCATAAATTAAAGGGAACATCTTCCTATAATCTATGGAGAATGTCACTTCTTCTACTCCCTGAAAGCAATCTCCTTATCTTTTATGACACCTCTCTTCTACTCTGGCAAAGCTCCTTTTACCTACACCTTCATTCATCCTCTCCTATTTCAATGAGACTGCTCTCTCCACCTGATTATAGCGGGCATCTTTCCCACTGTGGACACCATGATGGACTAACCATCATGATTTCCCTACAGAATAAATCTTCAAGTCTTGGAATAGAAGATCTTCATGGAGCAGCCCGACCTTACCTATGAAACTATTTCCAACCACTCACCAACACAAGCCCTCTACTTGAGTCAGTTCATCTTTGCTGCCCACACACACAGTACTCATCTTTTCCTTTGGAGCTTGACTCAGAATTCATCCCCAGATCTTCCCTCTCCTGCTAACCTTTCCAAATCTTGCATGATCTCAAAGCCCCAGTTCATGTAATGCTTCCTTCAGGAAGCCCTCCCTGACTGTTTTAGCTGACAGTGATTGCCATGTCAATGAGTTTCATAGCTGGGTCACAGATAATCTCCATCCTCCTCACTATCATGTAAATGTATAGGCATTTCATTCTTCTTTCCAAGTACTGTTTCTTTCATTAGGTTGGATTTCACTTCTCTGATCTAAGTTCACTTCTGGACTTTCACAATAAAAACATATAAGCTCAGTATCACACCATCATAGAGCCAGGATTTAGCTTGTTCTTATTATGGGATAAGATGAAATTCCCTAAATATTAAGGTAAAGATGTCATTTGTTTTTATACCTCCTGTATCAAAGTATCACTCCTATAGTCTCATTATGTAAGTCATTTTTAATGAGTAGTAACGTAAAATGAAAGTGCGCCTTAACTTCTGCAGTTTATGTAGAAAATGAACCATTCTAACAAAAATGTTCTCATCACTTTAGGACTTGTTAACCCTACCAGCTTTATACGTGTAGAGCACTGGAAGAAGTCTTTGCTCTATTCCAGCTAGGATAAATTCTATAACAACTTTTAAAGATCTGTTCCTGCAAGCCTCTCCTGAAATAATCCAGGACTACTTATGGTCTGCTGTGAGGAAGAATTTTATTTCACCTTTTTGGAGTCATTAAGATTAATGTAAAGGAAGATTTTAATTAAGGAAAAGGTGTATCAATTATTCTTTTAGGACCATATTTTCTAACACTTCTGAAGAACACAACTAGACATGGTTGCTAATTATGCTTCTCTTTCATAAAGCACATTCTATGTTCAATGACTCTTAGAATCAATAGTTAGTTAATTAATGACTTAATTAAAACTAAAGTGAGCACCAGCCCTGAGGAAGGGCAGCATTACTGTCATTATGTCACTTTGTAACTCCACTTCTGTATGCCAGTGGTGATAACCCTAAGTGCAAGATAAATCAGGAAGGCAGCTGATAAACATGACCAGCTATTCTCATTCTCATGTATGGGTGAATCCAAATTTTGAAATCAAATATATGTTTACTTATATAATTTCTCTCTAACCTTTGGACAGCTTCACTTTAAAATAACCCAGATAAGACTTACCTAGATGACTAACATCCCTGAATAATACCATTGGTGCTACCGGCTGGAGCTACCTCCCAGCACATCCAAACTTCCACCTTTCTCATCTGCTTCCACCTTAGAGTCCTCAACTGCTATCCAGCTTCAGCTGACACTTGAGGGCTTTTCTTACAGTTCTGATGGGATCTCAGCTCCTACCTGCTTTATAGCTTCTTTGGAAGAGAAGATGAGCTAAAAAGGGAGAAAATGGGTAAGGCAGAAAACTTATCTAGGCTCTTTGGAACTGGACCTTCTTCCCCTCTATCCCTTCTTTTAGTACTACCTAATATCTGCCTTCTTTCTTCAGAATAACCTGTTAAAGAATTCCAGGAAAAGGGTGGCTATGGGATGTGTGGCAGTTTGGTATTATTTATGAATTCCAAAAATAGATATTGGATTGTGTTTGTAAACTGGTCTGTTCCTCTGGGCATATTAGATTGTATTAGATTCAGAGGTTTCACTTTTACTTTGTTAAATCAAGATTAGGGATTTTATTTGACCACGTCATAAGGGTGACTCAGTTTGAGTCCCCACCCCTTTGGTGGGTATAACACAGACTCTTACACAGAAGTAGACACACAGAAGCAGATATGCAGGGAGAGAGTGCTGCATAGACACAGCCCCAGGAAGAGAGATAGCCTGATAGTCTACAGCTGACCTTGTAGAGAGAACAGAGCAGCTGAGCCTGGAAAGAAACGAGCCCTGGGGAGAATGACAAGCCTTAAGCCAGACTATAGCTGGGATCAGAAGAAGCTGGGACCATGGAACTTAAAAGGAAGGAGGAAGGCTGAACACTTGCAGACATCTCCCACCATCTTGCGTCAATACTTGGCAATAGACTTTGGGTGAGAAAGTACCTCTTAGGGTATCTTGAGTTGGACTCTTTAGGACCTGGTAACTGTAAGCTTCTACCCCAAATAAATACCCTTTATAAAAGCCAACAGAGTTCTGGTACTTTGCATCAGCAACCCTTTGGCTGACTAATAAAGGATGATCGGGAAATGTTTATAGAAAAATTGCCAAAACAACCTTGCTCTGTAAAAAGAGAACAGCAGTAAGCTGAAAAAGGCTGGAAATATTCTGCTATATGCTACACCCCAGTTAGAAAATTGCGTTAATTTCCAGGCGCCTCTTTTGGAGGAAATGTAGACCAAGTGTAATATTCAGAAGAGAGTGACAAGGGTGATAAGAAGGTTTGGAACTGAATTTTCAAAGGGAAGGAAATAAGGATATTTAGGATGGAGAGGGGAATATATAGATGGTGGAGGTAAGAGAATACTAATTCTTTTCAAATATTTAAAGGAATATCATTTTGAGGAGGAATAGAATTGTTCTGGATGAACTGAAGCAAGACCAGTGGGTGGTTAAAAAGAACCTTCTAATAGTGGGAACAGTCCAAAGATGGGAGGGTCTGACTCAAGAGATTGAGAAAGTTCCAAGTCTTGAAACACACAGCAGACTGAGCCATTGGCAAGGATGCTGTATTGCAATATTTCCAGAATTGTGTTGTATAGAACATTAGGTCCACTAAGATATCCATTGGTGGTTTATGGGAAGAAATAAAAGGTGTGTGTGTGTGTGTGTGTTCAAATAATTTTGGGGAACACTGGTTTTTAAACAGGGTAATAAATTCCTTAACATCAGAACATTGCAATGTCCTTAATATGCTTATATGCTTATATATTAATATGTAGATTATAAACATCTGGGAGGCTTCAACTTTTCCAAAACTTATTTGACCAATGAAACTTTTGTCTTAGGAATACCTTTTAATATCTCATGAAGCATCATTCCATGGAACTCAGTTTAGGAAACACTTTGTGGAAAGTGTAGTCACTGTTTATAAATGTCATAAGGACATTTTCAAACCCAATATTCTCTAAAAAGTTTCTAAATGTGGCAAGGTAAAAATACACAGGGAAGGGAGAGTGTATACTACCAATTAAAACACATATATGACACTCATATGACTTAGCAATATTAATTGTTGTACTCTACTGATTAAGTTACTAAGAATTTTCCACGTTGCCAAAAATTTTTAAAGTGGTCACGTAATTTTTAAATTGTCAGGTAATATGATTTCCCAAAGATATAACCCACAGATAACACAATGGAAAGCACTCTTCTAACTCAGGCTAACTGGCATAAAATGCTGCACTCCAGTACTATTAAAAGACTCTGACTTTGTAAGACCGCTGTCAGAAAGAAATTATAGAATTAACAGTATAGTGAATATTATTCTCTTGCAGAACAGAAGACATGGTCTTCTACCCTTTGCACCTGTGCTTGTCATTGATTAAAGGGGGAAAAACCAAAGAAATCACCCCTAATAATTATGCTTGATTACAAGCTCACAGACATGTGAACACACTAGCACCTGGGATATTATGGTCGAATTAAATTAGATTTATGTTCATTCTGCCTATTAGCATTTTCTCTAAGGAATGTGAAATTTCTAATTCAGCTTTTTTTAATCGAACATCTGATTTGGATACTATAACCACACATCTCTGAAAGGACATATCAGGGACACAGAGTTGTGCAAAGTGCTATGCACGAAAGGCTGTGATGCTGTAATAAACACTCACCAGGTTCTGTTGTATAGTTTGGACTGGAGAAGTCCCCTATGACAGTGGCTATGACAAACGTTTTCTTTAGAGGTGGGTTTAGATTTTCTGAGCCTCTAATACATTATTCATAGTTTAAGGGTATACACAGGAAAATCCTAGCAGAAGGCTGAAGTAAAACTCTATGGTCACTGTCCATAGATAGTCTAATTTTGCAGGCCTTATTGTTTTACCAGGGGAAGAAGGACCTCTGTGAATTTGTACAAGTGCATTTCACTAAAGAGAAGCACTGTCTTTCTCAGGTAACCTCCCAGGTCACTCTTAAACCAACCTAAAGTCTACCCTGGTTGCACTTTGGCAATGGAATAATTATGGTGTTCATTTCTGTATCTCATTGAAGTTGCCGAAGAAAAAACCATTCTTGATTCTTATGGGAGTGAAGGAGAGATTGTACTGATCACAGAATTCCCTGCTATCTAAATGGGAGACTTGTAAGTTAGGTTTCCTAGGCAATAGACTCTGAGATGCTGATTTGTGTATAAAAGGTTTATCCTGGAGTTCCCTTGGGATCAACACCTATGAGAGAGTGAAGGAAATAGGTTTGGATAGAGGGAAAAGTTGGGCTGTGGTGTGGTCTCAGCAAAGGCTTCAGCCCATCTTACAGGAAGCTCTGGGGCTGGGATGGACGTTAAGAGTTGTCCCGCCTTGAGGTAAGAGTTGTCCCTGCCCAGAGACCGGTCATTCGGAGCAGGTTGCCCCCAGGGAGTGTGTATGACCTTGAGTGAGGTCGCTGTTGTTGAGGGCAATTCTTGAACTGAAATTCAGTTGAGAGCTTAAAGCCAGCAGTCCTCCAAACAGCTGGGAGAATGAGTGCCTTCTTCCAGAAGGGGGTGTTTGGGTGGTTCATCATAGCATTCACCACATATCTAAACAAAAAAGAGTAACTTTTGCAATAACTTGCCTTAAAGTAAGCTTCACTGGGATAAATGTAGGTAACTAGTATTTATTTATTCTCTACTATGTGCTAGGCACTATAAGCATTAATACTAATAGGAGGTGCAGCTAACGATTATTAAGTTATTAACATGACTTAAGTATTGTGTTAACTCATATGCATGTTATTTCATTTAATATTCACAATCCAAAATTAGATTCCCTTATGATTCTCTTACACTGAAACGATCAAGGTTAAGTGACTTTCCTAAAGGAACACAAGTACAAGTGTGAGAGTGCCAGCATTTGAAATCAGACGGTCTATTCAAAAGTGTTCACTTTTAACCTCTACATTATGCCACTTTTGGTGTACCTTTTTGTTTTATTACAAAAACACAGGAAGTAGGCACCATTATGATCCCCACTATATAAGGGACATGATCTCAGGGAGGTTACACATTCTTAGTAACACTCAGGAAGCTCTGTCTGATTCCAAAGCTCTTGCTCTTTCTACGGCCCCTGTACTGATTGTAGGTAGTCCATGAAAACTCAATAAATACTCATTTAAGTTATGAGTCCATGGAGAGTAGTTTTATTTGGCTTCATGCATTTGTGAGAGTCCATGGAATATTTCCATTGGAATTGGAGCATTTGCCAATAGAGAGACCAGCATCTAGTTCATGAGGCCAAAGGAGACTTCAGGGACATCTCCATTTTCCACACAAGGCTATTCAGAGCACTTAAGTAATTCCTATCTGTAGCAGTTCACGGAATTCAGGACTTAGTCCTATAGCAAAGATAGGAACCATATCTGATTCATCCCTGTATCTGCCCCAATAGTTGCCACATGGTAGGTATTCAATAAACATTTATTGACAGTATGAGCACATATCTGAATGTAATGATGATTAATAGTTCTCAGAGTTTCACTACCAAAGAGTTTCCTCACAGAGCCCTTTACCTCTGGAAAAGGTCATGATAAATGTGTATTTTCTAAGTAATAATTTGTTTCCCCATTGTTTACATTAAAGGCAAATCAAAATTCCCCTAGAACTTCTTATAAGCTGTTGGTAGACAATACTAAAACTGAATTGGTGAAAGTATTCTGCCAACAGTAAAGAAAAGTGGCATTTCAGTGAATCGTATGACCACAAATCATGGGTAAGTGGTTTCTCTGGTGGCTTTCACCATTACTGTCCCTGATAGCCCTAAGGTCAAGACCCTCAAGTTGGGAGCCATTGAGAACCAAGGGATAAACCCAGATAGTCCTGGAGATGCTTGCTTCAACAAAAACAGACTTAACACTTCCTTTCAGGACAGATTTAAATTTTAAAACAAATTAAAAATCTCAGCAGCGACTCTTTCTTTGCAAGTTTTTTCGGAAAACTTTCCAAAGAGAGGGGAAGGGAAGGTCAGATGCTAGCAGATAGAAACTGTATGCTTTGGATAAAGTAAATTGCTTCTGGGCTTTGCGTACCCAAATTCCCCCAGCATTTGTGCTGTGTGAGGAGCAATTTGGTACCAAAGAAGAGACTCTCAAGTGAGAACACTTGAATTCACACAGAAGTCTTCATTATATTGAGACTCTACCCAAGAACGAAAACCCATTGTCTGCCTCCTGGCAATCTAAATCTTATTAATATACAGAAGAGCCCCTTTGTTTAGAATTTACAAAGCTTTTATTCTTCCTTCATTCACTTGGAACATTAGCAGAAACAAGAGTCCCTGCACGCCAGGAGGCCCCCATTGAAGGCTGGCTGTGCTCACATTCTGTCTCCTAGCAAGCTTCTCACATTCTGTCCTCTAGCAAGGTTCGTGACTTCCTCTGAAACTGGCTCAGAGCTAACGATGTGCCTGAGGACACGGTGCGTTTTATGAACTCTAAATACCATTTTTTTGGTAGTTCATAATATCTTATGGATTTTTAACAGTTTTCTTCCATACCACAACCAAAAGTACTGCCATTGCCACCATCAAGGGAAACGAATGGTATCTTTCCCTCTAATTTGACTGCATTCCTTATTGTCAAACAAACAACACAAAAACTAACAACCTGCCCAACGTGGGAATGAGGTAAAATAGCTCCCATACACTCCCGAGGACTTGGAATTCTGCCCTTGCAAAACTTAAAACAACTGGCATAGTTAGGGTGAGGGTGAGGCCTGGTTAGTCCCTGTGCCCCGATATGCCTGGTATGACAGCAAGTCTTGTGTCCTTATCCTGCTGCTCCCAGAGCATGTCTGAACCAATGGCAGCGGCTGAGTGATTATAAACAACCCTGGACCTCATGTTTGAAGAGTACTTTTGTAGATATCACTACCCATGTACATGTGCGTGCGAGAGGCCAGAACTCAAATCTCCCTCCTCACACCAATCCAGTTGATGTGATCACAATTTTTATTATTATTAAAATCTCTCTTTCCTACTAGACCGCACCAGGAGAGCAAGGGAGCAAGGGATGTGTCAGTTTCAGTGTCCTCAGTGCACTGAATAATATTTAGCACATCGGTGCTCTATCAGTATTTGTTGAACAAATATGTTTATAGAAACCACAAACAGAGTTTGAGCTTGATTTGAGCCAAGAATCTGGGACAGTCAAGGAAGGAGGGGTTTCTTCCTTTTGCAGCTACAGGAGGAAACATTGAGGCCAACTCTATGTTTAGTTGTGCCTTTTATTAATTTCTGTGTTACATCTAAACAGTCATGATCATTCAGTTCCAAAAGTGTATAGTGCAGGATTTATGACAATTTAGGAGTACGTTAATCTTCTATTTAAGCAAAGCCCAGGTCGCTTAAAATATCCAGAATTTTTTGTTAGGGCATTGTTGTGTGGGCAATTCATATGACTTAATTCTTTCTCTGAGTACAACCTTAGGGAAAAACGTTTTTTTAAAAATGAAATATTTTCATCAGGCATATCAGATATGCTGTTTCCTGAACATAAACCAGCTTAGCAAAAAATGTTTTTTGTGTTTATGGACGTTGCAATTTATATGATACACCTGTCTACTCAAGGTTATTTAGAAACCCCCTACCATTGTTTAAACCTATCAATGGCAAAGGTCCTGCCTAGTGTCACTGTATGTTTCAGCAAATGAAATGCCAGCTTTTGGAGAAGGGGTATCTTTTTGTTTTCTCTTTCTTTTCTTTTCATTTTCAAGAGAAATTTGCCAAGCTCTCAGAAGTGGCCATATTGACAGAAAATCATGTTTAAAAATTGGCCATGCTTGATTTTAATAATTTGGTCCTGGGTGACTCAGTTGCTCAGGGGAAGAATGACCTGTGATCATTATTTTGAATGAATTGGCAAAGCCCCCATCTCTCAGGAGAGGCTGGGATTGGTACAAGGCAGTAAAGAGGCACTTTGACATTTTCAGATTAATTTTTATCCCCAAGTGTATTAGAGAGTTCTGTAAAAGTTAACAAATTGATTTTGGAATCAATTTGCATTAAGTAAAAGAAACAATTCACTGAAAATGAAATGTATTCAAATATAATTCACTAAAGGACACAATTTTTTATTATCCACAATTTTCATAACTGCAAAGTACAACAGTTTAGAGAAGTTATCTAAAGTTATCTAAAATGGATAAAGATATCTATTCTTTAGATAAGGAAGTTATCTTTAGATATGTTTTTAAAGTCTCTCTCTAGAGAGAGAGAAGTAGCAAATATATGTGAATGTGGTTAAAAGGGGAAATTTTAGTCTATATATATGTTACTAGAATAAAAATAAACAGAAAAAAACAGGACTGTACAACTCAATGAATCCTATTGTAAATGATGGACTATAGTTAATAGGACAATTATAAAAATGTTCTTTCATGAATTATAACAAATGTACCTCACTAATGTAAATTGTTAATAATAAGGTGGCTTATGGGAACTCTGTATTTTATATATTTTATGCTTGGTATTTCTGTAAACCTATAACTTCTCCAACAGAAAAATTATAATATTAATTTAAAAATGCATTTGGTATAAAATTATTTATATCTACATAGATACAGTGAATATGAATTTGACATGGATTCATAATAAATTTCTAATAAATTTAATTCGGAGTACTTTAATAATTATAATTAATTGATAAAATAGTAAATTGATTAAAGGCACCAGATTAATTAAATTTAATTCTAATAAATATTTTGCTTACCAAGATGATGATGATGATTACTACTATCAATATCATTAACATAATGTATAATGCATAATACAAATATGTGTAATGCAGGGAAAGTCATTTTGCAAATTGGCTGGTCAATCTGATCATTCGAAGGTGAGCCCTGCCAACTGCTGGAATGTTTTAATATAGAGCTTAATTTTTTTCAAGTTGAATTTAAAATGAACTGTTTTATTATGTTGAAGAGCAGTGAGTTCACAAACTAAAATCTGTGGCAATAGCCATAGTGAGGAGAACTGAGTAACATTTTCATGACTTACATTCACATGTACATGCCCGGACTTGGTTCAGCTGGAGTCCTGAGGGGACTCAAAGTAAATCTTTTGTTTCTAAAAATGACCCCCCCTTTTATTTATTCAACACATATCTACTGAATGCTTCCTATATGCTGGGAAGATCATCACTGAAGATACAAGAGCGAGGAAGCAGTCATTGTCCTCAAAGAGCTTGCAGACTAGTTGGGAAGACACACATTGATCAAACACATCAATAGCTATAAAATTAAAATTATCCTTAGTGTTTTGGAGAAATGACATTTAAAAAGTCTTATGAAAGATGAGTGAGTTGGCCAGGTGAAGGTCAGGAAAGGTGAAGCATTCTTGGTGGGAAAAAACACACAGCATTTGCAAAGTTCCCTGAAGAAGCTTAGGCTGTTCAAGATGAGCAAAATGGACAGTGTGGCTAAAATTCAGTGAGGGAGAGAATGACGGGAGAAACTGGAGGAGTAGCTAGAGGCCAGTGTTCAAGGCCCTACAGGCCAGCTTAGGATTTTTATCTTTATCCAAAAAGCACTGGAAGGTAATTGAAGCTTTCTAAGTAGGAGATTGACATGACTTAATAAGTTGAGGTCAGAACACTGAGAGTTGCTGAACTCAGTAGTGTGACCTGCAGAAGAACTCAGCACTACCAAAATGCTTTCCTTTAAATCCTTTCAAAACCGGTTCACAGAGCCAGCACATCAGACGCCTCTGGCTCCTACATCCCTCCCTGTTGCTTCCTTGGAGAAGGGAGGTTTTCTGATTCCTGTAGACTTGCATGTCTCTACTCTTTTGTTTGAAGATGACTTTTTCAGGACAGCTCCACATTCCAGAGAAAGCTTTGAGGTTTCATACATCAAGTTTGCGTGCTGAACCTGCTTTTTTTACCAACTTAATTTAGAATCTGCAATGGCTCGAACATACTTGGATGTTTGCCCACAGCCGTGTGCCCAGGAAATGAAACACTCCCAAGGATGTTGCCCCAAAAGCCTCACCACCAGACTTGTCTTAACTGCACCAAGACATCTACCCCCTCCTTTCTGCCTTTGACTGGAATTGTGAAATTTGGAAAGAAATCCTTCAGGCTCATTTTTACATCAGAACTGTCTTATGCCTGGACGTTGATCCCTGGGTCTCAGAATTTCCTGCTGCTGTCCTTTTTTGAGACTCTGCAGCTTCTGGGACAGCACATGGGCTGTCCCCCATTGAATAGTCAATACAATAACGCTTCGAGGGAGCCAGAAACCCATTATTTTCATGCCCATTTTACAGATGGCAAAACTGAAGCACAAAGTGATAATTAACTTGCTTATAATAAATAGTAGAGCTGACTTGAGTAGAAACAGTCTGGCTCAAAAATTGGCACTGGTGCCATGATTTTATTTATATCTTTATTTATCTTGAAATGATTCTCCTTATAGTGAGATCTTGAAAGTAAACAGAATCTAAATCCATACTATAAGTCCAGCTTTTAATTAAAGAAAAGAATTTATAAGATGGCATTATAGTACTTGTATGGTTCCATCTTTCTACACCAAAGTCAACCATTTTATAGAGACAAAAAGATTAATATATAAATTCAAAGGGAATTTAATAATCTCTTCAAATTACATACCTCATAACTCCACATAGAAATATTTCCTTTATATTACTGAATATTATCCAAATTATCACTAACAACCCCGTGGTTATTTTTTAGGAACTTCTTGTTGCAAACTAGCTGAGAGGTTTCACAGGAGAAAAAAAAAATGAGCTTCTTATTTATATGTGAAGAGAAGGGAAGTTTCAGTGTCAATAGATATAAGACTTTGAGTGGAATTAATATTAGGTTCTTTGAATGGGAAAAAACATGAAGAAATCTTCCTTAATTGGATGAAATCAACACCAGACCTTTCATTGCATATAGGATGAAACTCCCCAGAGTGCCAAAGGTGGCTCTTAAGTCTGACCAAGACACCTGCCCTGCTCTTCCCCAACTCCTGACCATCACCCTCCCGGGCCCCTATTGTCTGGTCACCTTGTCTTTCCTAATCACATCATCTCTTTCCTGCCCATATGTTTTCTATGCCTTCTTTCTTCCTTATCTAAAGAATGCCTAGTCAAGACCGAGCTCAAATGTCACCTGTTTTGTGAAGTATTCCTTAAATCCCTCCTTAATTTCCCCCAGTGAAATGAATCATTTCATTCACTATGCTCCCATAGCTTCCTACACCCACTTGTATTGTAACCTGCTATTATATGGTATTGGTGTGACTGGTTCAAATCTATTTTGCCCCATTAAACTTTGAGACATCTGAGTCCAGGATCCCTAGTTCAACATTTGAGTTCAACAAATGTGTTGCTTTCCTTTTGTGTTCCAGGCACTGTGGTGAGTACAACAGATACATTGATGACTGCTTTTTTTTTTTTTTTTTTTCATTTAAAAAATTGTATTGAAGTATATCATTTGTACATGAACATACATAAACAATAAGTATGTGAACTTACAAACAAACATGCTTATTATGCAGGGCTCCTATACTTCACCCACTATCAACACCTTGCATTGTTGTGAAACATTTGTTACAAAGTAGGAAAGAGCATCATCAAAATATTACTACTAACTATAACCCATATATTTTATTTGCTGTATTTTCCCTCAACCCACCTGATTATTAATACCCTATATTAGTATTATATATTTGTTATAGTTCATGAGAGACAGTTCTCATATTTATTCTGTTAACCACAGTCCATGATCCACCATAGGATTCATTGTGTTATACCATCCCATGGTTTGTACAATCCATTCAAAGTGTACACTCAGTGGCTCTCATTTTCATTACAGAATTGTGCTGTCATCACCTCAGTTAATTTTAGAATGTTTTCATTACTCCCAAAGGGAAAATCCCATAACTTCTTATACCTCTCTATAGTTGTCTCTTAAAATTAATACAATATCTTCTTTGCCATTGCTGCAAAAATATTACAATATTATTGTTAACTATCATCCATAAGTGTGGCAGTTTTGTATTATTTATGAATTCCAAAAGTAAATATTGGATTATTTGTAAACTGGTCTATTCTTCTGGGTGTATTAGATTGTATTAGATTCAGAGGTTTCACTTTTACTTTATTAAGTCAAGATTAGGGCTTTTATTTGACCATGTCATTAGGGCAATTCGGTTTGAGACCCTGCCCCCTCCTCCCTTTGTGGGCAATATAAATGGATGCTCAATCAAAGACAGGGAAGTAAATACACAGAGAAGGAGAACACAGGGAGTTTAGTTTTAGACACTGGAGTCCCAAGGTGAGAGCCGAGCCAGTCACCTGATAATTTTCAGCTGAAGAGACCAAAGTCCTGAACAGCTGAGAAAGCCCAGAAAGAAATGAGCCCCGGGGAGAGACAAGCCTTATGCTAGCCTACATCTGAGATCAGAAGAAGCTGGGACCACGGAGCCTTAGGAGGAAGAGGAAGGTTGAACCCTCACAGAGACTGGCAGCCATCTTGCTCCAACACATGGCAACAGACTTTGGTGAGGGAAGTAACTTACTCTTTATGGTCTTGTGACTGTAAGCATCTACCCCAAATAAATACCCTTTATAAAAGCCAACAGATTTCTGGTATTTTGATTTAGGACCCCTTTGGTTGACTAATACAATAAGTTACATTAGTTGTAATTTTCCTGTGTATCACCATATTCTTAACACCTTGTAAAAGAACATTCTTGTATTTATACTATTAACCACAATCTCCATCCACCACCAAAATCACTATGCTATACATTCCCTAGTTTACTCTCTAGCTTCCTTTCAATTGACATTTACATCCACAGAGTGTCTTTTTTAGCCACAATCACATTTACAAATCAGTAGTGTTAGTTATACTCGCTATAATGTGTTACTGTCAACTCTATGTATTTCACACTTTTAAAATAAACCATTGTGTTAGTCTGGGTTCTGTGGGGAAACAGAACTGACAGAAGATATCTGTAAATAGCAAGAGATTTTATGACATTGCTTCACGTGATTGTGGGAATGCACAGGTTCAAATTTCATAAGGCAGGCTGCAAGCCAGGGATTCCAGTGAAGGTCCTCAATAAGTTCCCCAGGAGATGCTGGCTGTCTGAAGTATAGATGGGTATTCTCTCTCTGAATATTGAAATCACTTCTCCTTTTAAGGTCTTCAACTGATTGGATAAGATGTCACTCATTGCTGATGGCAATCTCCTCAGTTGATTATAGATGTAATCAGCCACATTTGCAATCAAATCACTCTTGATTAAAGTCCATGAAATGTCCTTGTATTACAATTAGCCCAATGCTTGTTTGACCAAACCATTAGGCACCATTATCTGACCAAGTTGACACATTAGCCTAACCATCACAGACCACCCCTTGTCAATTTGGCAGCCATACACATCACCTTAAACCACACTTAATCTTGAAATAAAAACAATATCAGACATATATATATATTTCCACCTAGCAATACTCAACTATCCTGTGTACAACCAGAAGCACACTAAATCCCTCCAGATTATGGTGCAAGTCCCTGGGTAATATTCACTCTTAAACTTGACATCCTTAAATGCTATGACATTAATCTAATACAACTTATGTATATGATAAGGGGATAGATAGGGAAGAAACAAGCAGGAAAGAAAACAAAAATATTTATTTTATGTACATGTACAAACATACTCATAACAAAACAAGGAAGAAATATTCATGACCATTACAGTCCTTGTTTCTATAACTGATCATGTGGTCGAAGTTCATATTTATCACTACCTTCTTCTATTACTCATACCATGTTCTCTTTGCTCTCAGCAAGCACCTCAGCAGCTGGCCATAGTTCTTTGCCTGGTGGGGTGGCCCAAACCTTCATTCCTGAAGATTCTGGGTCATTGTTAGTCCTGCCTGGATTGGGTTGTTGCAGTTTTCCTTTGACTTTAATCACAGAGCAGCATCATTCTAAGAGATGCCCTAGGGAATCTCCTGTATTCCAGGCAAACTCTTCTTTACCTCCATTGTTTAGGTGCAGTCCTAATTCCTATTGATAGTCAGGATCAATCATCCCAGCCAGTTCAGTAATTCCTTTCTTTGCCTGTTGATTTAGAGGCATGGGGAGCTCAAAATGGCAGTCTTAATTTCCAGTTCAATGAAATTGTTGTTGGGTTCCCTGTTGGAAGCACTCCTCCTTTTGGAACTAAGACCCAAGACCTGTAGACCAGCAGAACTTAAGGTTGGAGGGACAGAAAGTTTCCTAGTGGCTTAGTAGGGGTAATAGTGAGTGGTGCTACTCCCATTTCCACCCTTTGATTGCTGGACCTGTGAATCCTGGCATCATAGAGTGGACACTGATATAGAGCATGTACAGCCTCCTGGAGAACAGTGCTCCAGCCTTGCAAGGTATTGCTACCTAGTTGGTACTGTAATTAAGTCTTCAAAAGGCTATTCCACCATTGTATCAATCCAGATGCTTCAGGATGATGGAGTGGTAAGACCAGTGAATTCCATGAGCATGTGCCCATTCCCACACATCATTTGCTGTGAAGTTGATTCCTAGACCAGAATCAGTGCTGTGTGGAACACCACGGCAGAAACATTGCATGCAGGAAAGGCAAACCAATATCTGGAGTATGTGTCTATTTCAGTTAAAACAAATCGTTGCCCCTTCCATTATGGAAGTGGTCCAGTGTAATCAACCTGCCACCAGGTAGCAGACTGATCACCTCAGGGAGTGATGCCAAATCAGGGACTGAGTGTGGGTCTCTGCTGCTGGTAGATTGAGCACAGAGCAATGGCTGTAGCCAGGATGGCCTTGGTGAGGATAAGTCCTTGTTGCTGAACCCATGCATGACCTCCATCCCTACCACCATGACCACTTTGTTCATGAGCCCATTGGGCAATGACAGGAGTGGCTAGGGAAAGAGGCTGACTGCTTTCCATAGAATGGGTATCTTATCCATTTGGTTAGTAAAATCTTCCTCTTGAAGTCACCTTCTGGTGAGCATTCATGTGGGGCATAAATACTTGAATGTTTTTTGCCCACTCAGAAAGGTCTATCCTCATACTTCTTCCCCAGACCTCTTTGACATCAATTTTCTAATACTGTTCCTTTCAAATCCCTGACCATCCAGCCAAACCATTGGCAAAAGCCCCTGAATCAGTGTACAAATGTACCTCTGGCCATTTCTCCTTCCAAGCAAAATGAACAACCAGGTGCACTGCTTGAAGTTCTGCCCACTGGGAGGATTTGTCCTCACCACTGTCCTTCAGGGACATCTCAGAAAGGGGCTGCTATGCTGCTGCTGTCCACATTTGGGTGTACCTGCATATCATGCAGAACCATCTGTAAACCAGGTCTGAGTTTTCTCTTCCTCAGTCAACTGTAAGCAACTCCCCAAAAGGCCATAGATATGGGCTGGGAAAAAGAAGGTAATGTGGCAGGAATGGTGACCATGGACATTTGGACTACTTTTTCATGTAACTTACTTATGCCTTCAGGACCTGCACAAGCTCTATCTTGTGTATACCACTTCCACTTTTTGATGGAGTGCTACTGTGCACCCCCAAACTTATGGTTTATTGGGTCAGACAGTACCCTGCTTGTGATAGGCAACTCAGGTCTCATGGTAACTTGGTGGGCCATGGTTAAGCATTCAGTCTCAACTAAGCCCCAGTAGCAGGTTAAAAGCTCTTTTCTCAAAAGGAGAGTAGTCATCTGCTGTGGATGGCAGGGCTTTGCTCCAAAATCTTAAGGATCTGTGTTGTGATAGGGGCCTGCTAAAGGCTCCAGATGGCATCTCCATTTACCACTGACACTTCCAGCACCATTGGATCTGCTGGATCATATGGCCCAAGTGACAGTGTAGCTTGCACAGCAGCCTGAACCTGTGGCAGAGCCTATCTTGTTTTGGTCACCACTCAAAACGAGCAGCTTTTCTGTTCATTTGGTAAATGGACAGGAGTAGCACACCCAAATGAAGAATATGTTGTATCCAAAATTTGAAGAGGACAACTAAGTATTGTTACTTCTTTTTGGTCATAGGAGAAGCCACATGCAACAGCTTGCCCTTCACTTAAGAAGCGATATCTCGACATACCCACACCACTGGACATCCAGAAATTTTACTGAGTGGAAGGCCCTGTATTTTTGTTGGATTTATCTCCCATCCTCTCTCACACAAATGCCTTACCAATAAGTCTAGAGTAGTTGATACCTCTTGCTCACTAGATCCAATCAGCATGATATTTTTGGTATAATGGACAGACATGATGTCTTGTGGGAGGGAGAGATGATCAAAGTCCCTGCAGACAATATAATGACATAGGGCTGGAGAGTTGATAGACCCCTGAGATAGAACAGTGAAGATATATTATGGACTTTGCAAGCTGAAAGCAAATTTGTTTATGGTGGTCCACTTACTAATGGCAATTGAGAAAAAAGCATTTACCAAAACAATAGGTGATATGTGATTTGTGCAAGCAATGATACCACATCTGGAACAGCAGCTACAACTGGAGTCCCTACTTGGTTAAGTTTATGATAATCCACTGTCATCCTCCAAGATCCATCTGTTTTCTGCACAGGCCAAATAGGAAAGTTGAATGGGGATGTGGTGGCAATCAACATCCCTTCATCATTCAAATCCTTGTTGGTGGCTCTGATCTCTGCAATACTCCCAGGAATTTGTATTTCTTTGATTTACTATTTTGCTAGATATGGGCTGTTGAAGTGGCTTCCACTTGGCCTTTTCTACCATAATAGCCCTCACTCCATAAGTCAGGGAGCCAATGTGGGGATTCTGTCAGTTGCTGAGTATATCTATTCCAATTATGCATTCTGGAACTGGGGAAATAATCACAGAATAGGTCTGGGTACCCAGTGGACCAACTGTGAGATGGACCTGAGCTAAAGCTCCATTAGATCACCTGCCCTCCATAAACCCCTGCTCTGACTGGTGGACCAGAGTGACATTTTGGGTCTCCTGGAATTAATGTCACTTCTGAGCCAGAGTCTAAAAATCCCCAAAATGTCTGATCATTTCCCTTTCCCCAATGTACAGTTACCCTGGCAAAAGACCATAGTCTCTTTGGGGAAGGCTGGGAGGAAGATTGACAGTATAAATATTTAGTGGTATAACAGGTTCCTTCCCCAAGGGGCCTGGCCTTCCCCTTATTTAAGGGGCCCTGGGTCTGTAAACTGTCTCAAGTTTTGGAGTTGATTAAGAGACCATGACTCTCTGTTTCTGTAATTCAAGTTAGGGTTTTGTTCACTCAACCTACTCTTCTGCTTATACAGATCACGTAGGAATTTAGTAGACTGCCCATCTCTTTTACGTCTAGTTACCCCAGGATCTATTAGCCAATGCCATAGGTCTATGTGACTCAGACTCTTTGATTGCTGCTTTGACTTTGCTTTTCATTGTGGTAACCATGCCTGCCTTGTCTTTGGTGGTTAAGTGCTGCCACTTGGTTTTTGTTGCTCCAGTATCAGATCATCCCCATAGTGTTTAAGGATCCTAGCTCTGTGACAGCAGTTCCCATGCTAATATCTGGCCTACAGAGGAAAACAACCACAGAGCTCTTCAGGGAAGATGGAGTTAGTCTCACAAATTTATTCCTCACAGTCCTGGTGAAAGGTGTATCCTCTCGACAGTCCTGGGGTGGGTATGCAGGTCTAAGATGGTAAATCCATTCTAACATTCCAATCTCTCTAAGCCTTTGGATCCTCTCATCTACAGTATACCAGGGCAATTCTGGCTTCTCAACCTCAGGCAGTGTATGCCATCTTTTGGTCTATGTTTCAGCCAGTCACCTGAACAAACTATTAGAGCCCTTTCCAACCCCTTGACCCATAACATTGAATCCAGAATCTCTGCTATTGGGCTCATATCAATAAATTCAGCCTGATTCAACTTTACATTCCTTCCACCCTTGTCCCAGACCTTTAATATTGATTCCCACACATATACCCCTTATTTCTTTCAATATAAATTAGAAAACTCATGCAGTTCTTTTGGAATATAGTGTACTTTCTCATGAGTCACACTTTGTACTTCACCTTTGGGGGCTTGTTGTGATTTTGTTCTAGTAATTGGTCTGGAAGAAAAGAGGGGTGGTGGGAGTAGGTAAGGAGAAGCATTAGAAGTGTCTTGCAAGCCAATTACCTCAGGGCATTCAGTTGCAGTTTCATCTGGTGAGACAGGATTAATCTCTTCAGGTGTGTTGGATGGCCGACTCCGTGAGATTGGGTGGTTGTTCTCCTCAAGGCAGGGGGAGATTGGGTGGTCATTTCCTCAGGGTGGAGAGGAGGTCAGACAGCTAGCTGTCTTCTCAGGGCAGACCATTACAGATTTATCTGGCAAAGTCTCAGCAGAATTTAGGGTTTCACTGTCTCCATTACCATCATCATCAACCCATATGTCTTCATCCCAATCCTCATGATTCCATTCCTTTCAAATCAATGCCCTCACTTTAACAGCAGACACCCTGCAAGTTTGAGATTTTAGTTCCATTGTAATGCTGCTATTCTCACAATGAGGCTCTGAATCTGGTTTTCATAGATCTCAAGTCTGCAGCTGCATGAAACAAGATTTTCTTTCAGAGCACACAAAGAAACTTTCACATCATTCATGTAGCATTTAAGTTGCATATTTGAACTTAAATATGCAACATAAATGCCTTTCTTTCATAACTGCATCCATTTTATTTAGTAACAGCCAGCCAACCTCGTTGTACCTTTTAATTCTACAAAACTCTGTTAAGGTGTTAAAAACACTCTCACCCAGAGCCTTGCCTCTTATAAGCATGATAGTAGTCATATCCAGGAGTGATATTTTGTGTATCTCTATTGCCAATTCAAACCATGGACTGCCAGCGGTCTCTTGATTATTGGAAACAGTCATCAGTGCCCTTGATGCTAATCAAAATAGAGAGCCAATTGAAAAAATCACAGAACCAATTCAGAAGTCCCATTTTTAAGATTCTGTTTCTCAAAAACCATTCCCAATATCAAACTGGATTAGTCAGGATTCTCTAGGGATACAGAACTGACAGGAGATATTTATAGATAGTAGGAGATTTTATAAAATTGTCTCATGTGACTATGGATATGTACAAGTCAAAATTCCTTGGGGCAGGCTGCAAGCCAGGGACTCTGATGAACGTCCTCAATGAGTCCCCCAGGAGACAATGGCTGTCTGAAGTACAGTTGGGAATTTTCTCTCTGAATGCTGAAATCACTTCCCCCTTTAAGGCCTTCAACTGATTGGATGAGAGGTCACTCATTGCTGCTGCCAATCTCCTCAGTTGATAGTAAATGTAATCAGCCATATATGCAATCAACTCACTGATAATTAAAGTCCATGAAGTGCCCTTGTATTACAGTTAACTTAGTGTTTGCTGGACCAAACAACTAGGCATCATTATCTGGCCACCATTACCTGGCCAAGTTGACACATTAGCCTAACCATCACAACCTTATTAAAACTTCTACAAACATTTAGCATCATCTCCCATTCTCAACCCACATTCTATCTCCTAGTAATCTACACTTTAGAGTTCATCTCCATGAGTGACCATACAATATTTGGCTTTTTGTGTCTGGCTTATTTCACTCAACATAATGTCTTCAAGTTTCATCCGTGTTGTCATATACATCTGGATTTCATTTCTTATTACAGCTGAAATGAATTCCATTGTATGTATATACCACATTTTGTTTACCCTTTCATTGGTTTTGAACACTTGGGCTGTTCCCATATTTTAGCAATTGTGACTAATGGTGCTATGAACATCGGTGTGCAAATGTTAGTTTGTGCCCTTGCTTTCAGTTCTTTGGAATATATTCCTAGTAACAGGATTGCTGGATCATACAGGAGTTCTATATTCAGCTTCTCGAGGTACTGCCAAACTGGATGACTACTTTTTTTTTTTTAAGTATGCAGGCACTAATACAAATGGGCATGGAAAAGGATCATTTCAATGTTATTTGCTAAGTGCAGTCCTAGAACTACATTTAAGGAGTATAAGCATAATGAAAAAGTTTCTTCGCTCTGGTAAATGAAATTTAAGTAAAAGTTGTTGAGTGGGCTTCTGAAAATGATTGACTCAGCTAGCATGTACCACTCGTTCTTTGACTTTATTCTTTCTGTTTGGAAGGTGTATAAATTGGATGTATCTTTAGCTTTTTCTTCAAAGCATAATAATAAGATGACATTTTAAGGATGTCAGTAAGCTAGAATGACCTCAGATCCCTGATAACATAATGAAGCCACTATACTGGGCCTGGAATGTGTAGTACTGAGCTTCTTTACATGAGAAAAAAAATAAAATCCATCTGGTAAAAGACACACACACACACACACAGAGAGAGAGAAATAAAAACGGGAGAAAAGAAAAAGAAAATGTTCTTCACCCTTATTTGGATGGGAGGGGCTGAGATGATGCCTAAGCCAGATCTTGACAAGTAAGCAGCAGTTAGTCAAGCCAAGAAAATACTGGAAGAAGGGATGATGTTTCATGTAAAGGAAAAAAATACTGAAAATTGCAAAATTTATTTTTATTTTTTTATTTTTACAATGTACAGATTTTTATATATGTATATATGTATCAAATGAACAAATGCCAAATAAAAAGTAGAATACATACAATGGCTGAGTGATGTCATCAGTTCACAGAATGTTAAAACTGAATGGCCCAAGTGCTGGATTTTACAGGAGGTAAATGAGGTTCAAGAGGGGAAGGCACTTGTCCAAAGCTACCCAGCTGGTTAATAACCAAGTTGAAACTGGAGCCCATCTCCATCTCAGTCCAGTGCCTTTTCTGCTTCGCTCTACCATAAAGTGACCATACTTGCTTTGTTACAAGTAAAGTAGCTCCCTTAAAATGGTACTAATAAGTCGACTGCCATCATCCTTCTCCCCTTCTCTAAGGACTGAAATGATGAAATCAAAACGAGCCAGTCTAAGTGGCTAGTGCTTATGGTGGCTTTCCTTTCCCTCTTTGAAGGCATAGTTCCTGCAGCCCCCAGATGAAACTGATGTTCTTTAAAGACTAGCTTTCAGGAGGAGTGATTTCTTTAACCTGCAACCTAGAGAGTAAAGACTATCAGGTTAGAACCTTCAAGGGCTACAGGGAAACCCCTTGAGAGATTGGTCTCTTCCACATCAGCCATACAGACCCATGTCATGAAACCACAGAGCGTAGTTGGGGGAAAATACAAGCATTTCAGTAATTCAGGTAAACAAAAGCACAGGGAATGAATAGTCATGAAGGAGACTGAAGAGGTGTGCGGGAGACAGGGGAAGTGGGGAAGGCACAGAGGAGGCTTTCTACGCATTGCTAAAAGCTTGGACTCTAGCCTGTAGGTGAGAGAAAATTTTGCTGTGATTCATGTAAAGGAATGATATGCTCAGATATGCATTTGTAAAAATTGTTCTGACTGTGGTGTGGAAAAAGCACAACAAACACGAGTGTAGGGTCAAGATTATGGCAAAATCTCTCTGAGAGAGATAAGGAAGGTGTGAATTAAAGGATGATTCTAGGGAGCCACAGACCAACACAATGTCTTCCATAGAGTGGGGCAGGCTACACGTTTGTTTAAGTGAACGAGTGAATGAAAAAAATTAAAGTTCAAACAATTTTTCTTATATCTTAAAAATTGTTAGGTTAAGCCAATATTTTACTGCTCTCAGAGCAGGCTTTTAAATTCATTCTAATTATCTGTCAAACAGTAAAATCAGGGACTTGCAGATTAGCTTTAAATCATGCATTCTCAGGAGAGGTGATATTTCCCCTAGGAGGAGAAAATTTGTTCTTGCAGGGAAAGGGTTGAATCATATTGCACTTTTTATTTATAAATCACAGTTATATAAACAGAACATAAACCAAATACCTAGTTTATCTGTGCTATTAATACTTCAAGGAGAAAATGGGCAATTGGGGGGGAAATGCCTAAAAAGGCTCCTACAGGGGACAATTAAAAAAAATTGAACAGTACTACTCTAAATAATTATTATAATGCTAGTAGCATTTTCTAGGTTCATTCTAGTATATTAAGGTTTTTTTTGTTGTTTAGCATAATTCTACTTAAGACTGAGTGAATATTTAGATTTGACTTCACTTTCTTGCTTGTTTTGTCTTTGGTAGCATATTAACTTTAGGAAAGTATACCTCAACAGAAAAACAGAACTAGTCCCATGACTCAGAGAAATGGTATTTTAAATGTAAAAGTCATATTTCATCTGAGGACTACAGTCTATTCCAAAAGGATGTTTCATCAATCCTCAAAGCAATCAACTTAACAGAAACAGAAAGGAACACTCGTGTTCTCCTAACCTCTCTCCCTGGGGATAACAATTATTTCTAACTTCAGACCCAGTTATTTCAGTCTTAGAGTAGTAGAGGGAATCTTAGGAGCTGGTTCTAAGACGGGGATTTGCTTGCCCAGGGGCCTCCCATAACCTGGTACCCCAGGGATCTGATGCACCTGCTACTCATCTGAAGTCGATACAGAGGCAGCACGAGCCTCAGCATTATTCTTATCCCTCCCCTTCTCATCTCTCAGGCAACTATATCTTTTGAACAGCAGTTCTTCCCAGGAAGTCCACTACCCCTTCAAAAGAGTGTTTGCCTTTTTTAAAATGTGACTGTAATGCTGATTCCCAATACAACTATTCTGTCTGTTCTAGCAAGTCCAGGAGAGAAAGTAATGGAGTTCTGACCACAGTGGCTGCATCCTTAATGCCATAGCATCTTTCTTTCTATTGAACTTGAATACACTTGTGTCTGTCCTCCAGGGATCCAGATTTTCTATTTTAAGATAAAATTCTCTGGAATGGTTGCTGTGAGGACAAATTGTTTCACCTACCAGTCTGTTTTCTGAAGGCATTGGGCCTATTATAGCCATGTTATGATCTTTTAGAGCAATTAGTTCTCCACTCTCTGTGTCCAACGGGAAAATATATTTGCTGAAAATTATGGATCGGGACTTTTAAACTATTACCCAAAGGATTAGTGTAACCCAAGGCAGTTGACCTAGTTGCCTGAATGGTTTGAGTTTGTTTAGACTGCAGTGTTTTCTGAGATCTGGAGAAATGCATGTGTGCTGCACTCCATGCCTCAACTTATTGAACTCTTCTAAGTTTCCAAAAGAAGGTATGGTTTCCCTCTTTCCTTGACTTTCATGACACCAGATTCTCCTGTTTTTCCTTCTACTTCCATGCCTTCTCCTCTCTCTCTTTTATTGTATTATTAAATTATCTTTTATGCTGCTGACATTCAAAGTTCCTCTTCTCTCCCCCATCCATATACTCTTTCCAGGAGATCTTATCTGCTCTCATAGTTCCAACGATTCTCTGTATGCAATGGCCCCAGATCAGCTCTCTGTTCCAACTGGGCCTATTCTTAACCGCCATTTAAGATCTCAACTCATGTGTCCCAAGACTGGTCAAAATCAAATGTCTCAGACTGAATTTAGCACCTCTCTTGGAAAGCTTTCCATTC
>JAQZBX010006677.1:35280-52653 GCA_029593785.1 Cabassous unicinctus | reverse complement strand
TAAACCCTTTCCCCTGCACTCCCCTCTGTTGCCTCCTACCCAGCAACAACCCACGCCAACCAATCTCAACCTCGCCTGATTTTTAACCAATCAGCTAGCACCACACCATCCCTCAACCCTTTATATTGTACTGCATTTCCCCAATAAAGCAGACCTGAGCTACCAGCCTCGTCTCCACAGCTTCTTCACTGCATCGCCCTCCACACCGGATCCCCTCACACGCCAGCTGGTCCAACAGCACCGGGTCTCCTCTCCCACCCCCAGCGCGACCTCAGTTCTCATAGCTTCTTTGTGGGTTCTTTGGGGTTTTATTTCCATAGGATCCTGTTGTCTGTCAATAGAGATAGTATTACTTCTTTTATGCAAGACCACTGCTGACATCCTGCATAGTGATGATCCAAAGCCATAGTTACCAAAAGAACATTCCTACAATTCTCAACTACAATCTCCTTCTTTTCATATTTGACGTGTTGCCTCTTTCCACCCTCCCCCAGCTGATCCCCAATGGATGACATTTATTTATTTTCCTCCATAATTCCTATGGCTAGAACTTCCAGGAATATGTTAAATAACAGTAGTGAAAGGGGGGCATCTTTTTCTTGTTTCTGATATTAATCTGTGGGAAAGCTTTAGGTCTTTAAATGTTTCATATATAGCTTGCCATGGGTTTTTTGTACATGCTAGGTTGTGTTGAATATTCTATTTTTAACTAAATGTTTTTTTTTTAACAGAAATGTTGATTTTAATAAAGTTTCTATGGTTCAATAATAACTTTTTTTTATGCTGTAGTAAAGTTAATTATTTGTTCTGTTTCCTTTATTTTCTTATATATGGTGTAAAATTGATTGACTTTCTTTTGTTAAACAACACTTGCACACCTGGGATAAATCCCATTTGATCTTGTAGTATAATTATTAAAACATAAAGTTCTATTTTGTTTGCTAATAAATATCCTAGTCTATGATTTTTGTTTTTTAAATCAAAGAGCTCCCTTGATAATTGTGCTTATAATATCACCCTAGTAATTCTAGGAACCACAATCTCCATTCAAATTGTTTGAAGCATTGTTGCCCAATTTGGAAATTATCTTCACCTTGTCTCTGATGTGTGTATTGTACCACATGGCCCTTGTTATTTCCTAAATCATTCATCCACACTTATTAATCAAGCTCTTTTTAGACAGTAGCATCTTTTTTCCCGTAGAACTTGACCCAAAATGGAATATCACCTGTGGACTTCTCAAGGATTTTAATGTTGTGCCCAAGGGTTCTATGCTTTATATTCTTGGATTTCCTGTTCTTGATAGTCAGCAAAATTTGCATAATAAAACAGTTCAAATGTGTCCACTATTTTTAATTTTTAAAAACATATTTTATCAACAGTTTGATGTGGCAAGTCTGACATTTCCATTCCACCTATCACAGGACCTTGTGATGGTTAGTTTACTATGTCAACTTGGAGAGGCTGAACACCTAATCCTTTACTAAAAGTCTTCTCTACGTATTGCTGTGAATATTTTTCAGTTGAGGTTTAAATTTAATATCAGTTCATTTAGGCAAAGTAGATTAGCCTGAATAACATTGTTGGACCTCAATTATTTGAAAACCTTAGGAACAAAACATGAAATTCCCCAGAGGAGATTAAATTCTTTTAAAAAACTGCCATATCAAGTCTTGTCTATGGTTCCAGTCAGCTTACATGCCTTATAGATTTAAGACTTGCTGGCTCCCACTTTTGCCTGAGCCAACGCCTTCACATATTCCTAATAATACTATGTATAATATTATATATACCATTTATAATATGTAATATAATATGGTGTATACATATAGTATATATGGTATATATAATATGTAATAAAATGTAATATTATATTTTAATACATTTAATGTATAATATGTAATAAAATCTATTGTTTCTATTTATCTGCAGAAACATGACTGGTATTGATTAAGGGTGGTTTCAGGGGGAAATAATTTAAGAAAGAGATTTTATCAAATTGTCTGAAGTTTGTATAATTGTTCTCTATTCTGATTTGTTTTAATGTTATTAATGACACATTTCTCTCAGTATAAAAGTGCATGGATAGTGCTTAGTACCTGCAAATATGTGGCAGTAGAGATGCAAATATCACTATTTGATACTCTTAATCAAGTAGTTATAAAATGTAAGATCCTAGGTGACCATGTATTTGATACCTTTGCTTTTTCAAAGCAAATAATAATGAGATTGGTAGGGTGAAGGAGAATCTTGGAGAGGAAAATGATAACCTGAAAGCTTTAAATTTCCAGTGCAAATGTGAAGCAAAAATGGCATGAAAACTTCTATATCTTCTGTAAAACAAAACTTATATTCTATCGTCATAGATGTGAAACTTCTGAAAACCAAATTCAGACCTTCATTCATGTGTGACTCACATACAATAAAAATGACTTCCAAAAATTGCAGATATCTGCTGTTAAAGAGAGAGCATTGACTTGGAAGAAATGGGATACTGAAAACCTGAATAGAAATATATGGAGAAAACCTGTAGGCTCCATGGAGGTAGGGATACAGTTTATGCATGTTCAGAAATATGGACATCCCCTCAACAAGGCTTACTTGGTTACAGCCACTGCTTAGGGCCCAATAATCCAGAAGCAGTAACCCATACTCAGTCACCAATATGGCACCATTCCCCAAGATGACTGGCATTCCCTCTGGTGGAAGATTGACTACATTGGACCACTTATGCCTTGGAAGCTGGAGCGATTTCTCTTAACTGGAATAGACACATATTCCAGGTAGGGATTTGCATTTCCTGTACACAATGCTTCTTCCAAAACTATCATTTATGCACTTACCTAATGTCTTATCTACTGCCATGACATTCCACACAGCATTGTTTCTAAATAAGGAACAAGGTTCACAGCAAAGATATGTGTGAATGGGCACATGCCCTTGGAATTCACTGGTCTTACCATGTTTCCCACCACCCTGAAGCAGCTGGATTATTAGAATGTTCGAAAGGTCTTTTGAAGACACAATTATGGTTACAACTAGTTTGCAACACCTACCAAGGCTGGAGCAATGTTCTCTAGGAGGTTGCAAATGCTCTTAATCAGTGCCCACTCTATGGTGCTGTTTCTCCCATATCCAAGATTCATAGGCCCAGGAATCAAAGGGTAGAAATGTGAATGGCACTACTCAGTATTACCCTTAGTGACCCACTAGGAAAATTTTTGCTTCCTGTCCCTGCAACTTTAAGCACTTCTGGTATATAGGTCTTAATTCCAAAACGAGGAGTGCTGCCACGAGGAAACACAACAATGATTCCATTGAGCTGGAAGTTAATACATCCATCTGGAGACTTTGGGCTTCTCTTACCTCTGAATCAACAAGCAAAGAAGGGAATTACTGTACTGGCTGGGGTGATTGATCCTGTCAAGGTGATATTGGACTGAACCTACATAATGAGGGTAATGAAGAGTTTGTGTGGAATACAGGAGATCCTCTAGGATGTGTCCTAATACTGCCATGCCCTGTAATTAAACTCAATGGAAACTTGCAACAACCTAATCCAAGCAGGACTGACAATGGTCCAGAATCCTCAGGAATGAAAGTTTGGGTCACCCGACCAAGTGAGGAACCACAGCCAGCTGAAGGTCTTGCTGAGGGTAATGAGAACATGGAATGGCTAGTGGCAGAAGGTAGGGATAAATATGGACTTCAACCACATGACCAGTTACATAAACAAGGACTGTAATAGTCATGAATTTTTCTACTTTTTTTCATTACAGTATGATTGTATAAGTACACAAATCAAATCTTTGTTTTCTTCCTCAACTTGTTCTCTTATCGTATGATAAGTTGTATTAGATTCATGTCATAATATTCAAGATTGAATATCACACAAGGACTTCCACGCTATGCTGTAAGAATTTAATGCATTTCCAGTTATACATAGGAGAGTCGAACATTGTTAGGCAGAAATATATATATGTGCATGTCTGTTACTGATTTTACTTAGAGTCTAAATATGATTTAAGGTAATGTGTATGGTTGCTGAGTTGACAATGGGTGGACTGTGATGGTTAGGCTAATGTGTCAACTTGGCCAGGTAATTGTGCCCAGATGTTTGGTCAAGTAAGCACTGGGATAATTGCAATACAAAGGTAATTATGGGCATTTGTCTTCAGTGAGTTTACTACATAGATGGCTGAGTACATTTACATCAACCATGGAGATGACCTTCAGCAATGAATGATGCTTTAGCCAATCAGTTGAATGCCTTAAAAGGGGAAGTGATTTTAGCATTCAGAGAGAAATTCCCAGCTCATCTTTGAACAACCAATATCTCCTGGAAACTCAACAGGGACCTTCAGTGGACTTTCATCATAGCCCCTGGTTTGCAGCCTATCCTCTGGAATCTGGACTTCTTCATTCCCACATTCATTTGAGAGAATTTTATAAACCTCATACTATATAGAGATATCTTCTGTTGATTCCATTTCCCAAAAAACTTAATAATACAAAGTCCTACATCAGGCTTTTTAAAAAGACATTTTTCCTCCCCATTCAGAATATTGTGGGAGGGACCCCAACTGTTTGATGTTCTGCTTGGTTGGCACACCTGTCAGTTCACAGGGGCCCAGTGATGAGGTCTTTTGAGGATATCAGGGGCTTTCTTTGGACCCTAAGTGTAACTCTCATTCCAAATTAGATTCTCATGGCCAGGCGCTCATGAGATCCTCAGGAGGATTCTGAGTCGTTGCTCATTTCCACGTGGTCTGTTGGCCATGTTGTCTGTTGGCCATCTTTTCTAATGGGCCTCAGCCAACTTCTACCTTTCACTACACTAACCTGCCTCAACTCTCCCCTCATTCCCTTATCCTGAAGAGGGTGCTGAGGGGCAAATTTCAATCGTCTGTAGGTACTTTCTCCTATTTAGGGCAATAGTCCCTGCCTGACAGGGTGTAAACCTTTCTGGCTATTTTACTGTTGATGAGGGCAGATGGGTGTGCCACCCTGGTTGGACTGGATGATATCCCCATATAACTACTAAGGTCTTGATTCTGTGAGAAATAAACTTAATTAGATAATTGAAGATACATTGTCCCACTAAAAGGATAAAGATTGTGGCAAGTGGGCCTAAAAAGGGAGACAGCCATGACATATTGGACCACAAGAGTGATAAAGGCCAGGTGACTTCAGAGGCTGCAGCCTCCCAAAGTTGATTCAAAACAACTTTCTTCTTGAGTTCTTTTATGCTGTTGGTTAACCCTAGGGAGAAAAGGTGGTAGAGCTGCTATGTTTGGTATAAACTGCAAACTCCACTTTTAAAGTGGTAGTTGTGCCTTGATCAGCAAGGAGAGGTATAAGGAGGCATATTGCCCTAGACATAAACTGATAAAGACATTATAGGCCACAACAAGACTGCCATATGGTAATAAAAACAAAGATAATACTTAAGAGAGTCACTCTGTTTTCTTATAGGTCAGTTCATTAACTAATTAGAAAATGAATTAAATTTACCACGACTTTTAACATATTTAATATCCCTCTGCATACAATCGACATTAGAAAATATATCATCATACTCATCAGGCATATAGGCTAACTACTTAATACTAATCGATGCACAAGTTCCTCTTTGACCTGCAGTTAATATATATATGCTCCAAGTATCCAATACCATACATGTTATCCCTTCATTAGAGTAAGCCATAATGCCAAATTGTTTAAGTTATACTCACATCACTCTGGTAATTATTGCTCCACTTGCTGTGTTGCAGCTCCATTGATCCTGAACAGACTAGGAAGGTAAGCCTCCAGTTTTTCACTGACCTGGTTTAGATCACCCTTCAGCAGTATGAAACAGATCAGTCTGGAGACAATGTCCATTGTATATCTGTCAATATCGAGCCATTGCCAGGTTTTGCAGGAGTCCAAAACTGCAGTGTACTCTCTTTCCACTTCAGGAGCATGTTCAGAGATCTGATAGATAGCTTTATTGTTTCTAGGCATTTTGGTGGCCAACCTGGCCAATAACTCAAATGAAGAAGTATCATGCAGTGTACTAAATATCTGGTTTGAATGCACAAGAGAGTTTGATGATACTGAAGTCTATCTCTGTTAATTTTTATATACTTTCCTTTTTATAATTTTTTTTTTATTTTTAAAAGATACATAGATTACATAAATGTTACACAAAAAATATAGGGATTACCATATGCCCTACTACCCACACCTCCCACATAAACATCCTTCATTAGTGTGGCACATTCATTGCAATTGATAAACATATCCTGGAGCTTTGCCATTAGGCATGGACAATAATTCACATTTTAGTCTGCACTATTTCCGACACAGTTCTGCATGGTATGTGGTGATATAATATACCTGCCATTGCAATGTCATTCAGGATGATTCCCAAGTTTTTTCCTCTCCCTGTGGCCAGAGCATCCAGTGGCCATGGGCTCCACATCAATGTTGTAATTTCTTCCATTGCTATAATCAAAATATATCTATATTAGAATACCAGTAAGTCCACTCTACTCCATAAATCTTTCCCCAATCCTGAGGATTCTGGGATTGTGATGTCCACTCCACCTCTGATTGAGAGGTGTCTTATATCCCTTCAGGAAGATGGATGGGAATATCTTGATTACAGTTGCAATTCTCTGGTCCTTAGGATTGTTGTTGCCCATCATCATTTCCTTGCTAGTTATCCTGGGTGAGTCCTTTGTGCTGTAGGGCAGAAGTTCCAACTCTGCTGAAGTTCTGAGCCTAGCTGGCACATGGACAGCTCAAAGAATTGAGTCTCTTTGGCATTCATCAACAAACTCAGCACCAAGTGTAGCTTTAAATCAAAGGGACAGATGAGTCATGAGTAGGGAGAAAAATTTGAGTCCAACTTTGTCACTCTCAGGAGAACAAATCTCCAAAGTAGGGTTCAATGGCAAGGCACCAAACTCCAGAGTTATCTGCCCTGACCATAGGACCTGGGTGTCTCCAGAATCCTCCGGAGTTACACCATTTGGGATAGTATCCACTTTGGCATTCTATGAGATCCTGCTGAGATGTGCATAAGTGTTACTTCCGGGATGACCTCCTGACTCACTTTGACGTTTCTTAGCCATATAATCTCATTTGTCTTTACCCTTTCCCCCTTTTATTTGAGGTATTTTTCTAGTTGCATTGCTTGTTGGTGCTTGGTAAAAATCCTTCTGTGGCAGGGAAGCTCTTCTCTGGGAGCCATGTCCCATGCTGGGGGAAAGGTAATGCATTTATATGCTGAGTTTGGCTTTGAGGGGGCCATATTTGAGTAACAATGAGGTTCTCAGGAGGAAAGTCTTAGGCACACCATAACAATAGACTAAGTTTCAATTTCTAGAGCAAAGGCTCATAAGTATAGTCATCAATATAATGGGCCTATCAGTGGATCATCCTCCTTTGTTTGTCATTGCCCCTATACTTGGGGGCTTGTTGTTACTCAAGTAGATAAATGTGGCAGAGGACTCCAAGATGGGAACTTAATATTCTTTGGGCTATTGTGTGATTCTCCACCCATTGTGACAATTCCCTGTGAACATTTGAACATTTTTGTATACCTTATATGTATGCCCAGACGAATTTCTTCCCATATATCCCCCATCACTGACACCCCATATCAGTGATCCTACCCAGCCCCAGTTGTAACCCTTCTGTGCTCCAAAGCGTCTTCAAAAATGAAGTCATTAAAATAGTGAAATACAATTAATAGGAAAATGAAATAATAATAAGTTTAAATATAAGAAATAAAATTCATAAAAATTTAAAAAAACTAAAAATTAAATTAAATGATTGGGATATTAAAAAATAATGAAAAATATTTAAATGCTTTTCGTCATTTTATCTTTCTTCATAGTAATATCTGATATCCTGTCTGTACAGTGGCATTTTATAAATTTTGATGATATTTAACTTTCTAAATACATCCCATGTAAGGGATAATGTAATTAATGAGCATAACTATTTTAGTTCTTTGCCTTTTACTTCTAGACTTTTAATATGATGATGTTAATTAAAAAGTATTTCACTTTAGCAGAAAAGGTGACAGCATTATCTCAATTATTTTAAGAAAATCTAAGATTCCCAATGGAATCAAGGTTTTCTTTCCTTACCACCACTTTAATATGAAGATTGAGGTGGCCTCTGACATGTTCCCCTGTTATGAAATTACTTTTTATTATTAATATCAATTTAGGTTTCTAGTAAATAATGGCTTTCTGGAAATAGCCATTAAAATGCTTCAATCTAGTCAATGTGCTTACAAACTTCTTATAATTAATCATGACCTTATAGACTAGTTCCTTTACCTTTAAATATATTAATTAAATTATAGTTAATCAAAGAAATGTACTTTATCTTAATTTCATTAATGATAAAGTTACAATTTTCATCATCTTAAAGATTTAGTACATACAATGATAGTTTATTAAATTTTTATTCAATAAACCAAAATAGATAACACTCAAAATAAATAAAATTGAAACAATTATAGTTTATGCAAGGAATTTTTTTTTTCTTCTTTTACAGTAGGCTATAACCTCTTTTCTTTAATTCAAATTATAAAATTGTTAATGATCTTAAAAGAATATTGATTATTAGTTTCTGGAATATATTATAATTGTTTAAGTTTCTTAAATTTTAATTTAAAAAAGTTCTTTACATACCTTTCAAGGACTTTTCCTTTACTTACTGAAATTTGATAAAAGGATTAACAATCACATTTATTTTAAGGCTGATAAAAGATTTAAATTTTAGAATTACAGGGCAAACTGATTAATAATTTCTGGTCTAATAAGTAGCCACTAATTTAATTTTTAACATTTTAAATAAAGCTCTTTTAAGAATTTTCATTTATTAATTTGATATTACAATCCTTATGTATGAATATATACCCTGATCAAATAGGCATACACAAATAGAGAGTTAGATGCAAACACACAACTCACTAGTGTTACTTATAATTTTCATTCTCTTACAAAATAAGTTTAACAGTAAAATAAGCTTTAAAAGATCTCTCTGAAGGCTATTTTTAATTAATCTGCACTGTGACCATGCAGTTTTGTAAGAGAATTTCATTCCCTTTAATTATTAGCTTATACCCCAATTTTTCCCAATGCTTTAAAATACAATTTACATTTTTCTTTTCTTCGGAACTTTGCTTATTTCCCATTTTGAGTTTGGCAGATCTTGGATGAGCAACCCTAATTCCAGTACATAATCATTGAGGTCATTGAAATCTCAGGGACATTGGTTTCTTGCATGACTTGCTGCTTTCAGGAGCCTACACTCTCAAGGTAAGAGGGCTCCCACTTCCCTATTCTCAGAGATAATACAACTCCACTGGCCACTGAACTGGTATAGTGGATGTCCAAACCTGAGGTTTGAAAATTCCAGCAGGCAGCAACCTAGGTCATACCTCTAGTCATGAGAGAAAGCAGAAGCATTAACACCTGTGGAAAGACAGGAGACAGGGGTGTCTCAAATTTGCCTTCCCCTGTGACAAGGGGAGCTGGAGAAGTTGTCATGAAATAACCACAAGCAAAGGCAAGCTCAGTTTGTAATTATCATCACAAAAACTGAGGTCTAAGGGTGGGGTAAAGTAGTAAGTTAGCCACAAATAACCATAAACAAAGGTAAGCTTTGTTTGTAATTTACATTACTGTAACAAGCATGCACAAGGGTGACATTAGGCCTGAAGTAACCCTAAACAAAGGTAAATTAGTCTAAGATTACCATAAAAATAGTAGACTCTAGAGTAAATCCACACAGTTACAGCAATTTGAGATATTATCCTCCTGCTGCTTTGTAATATAAAGGAAAAAACCATCCCAAGGAAGAGAGAGAGTCTGTAACTGCAAGCAAGAGAGTCCCATCCATCTGCCCATGGGACCTAGTCCCTTCTCAATTAGAGGTGAAATAGACATTACCAACAAAAAATCTTCAGGACTGGGGAATGAAAGATGGACTAGAGTAGACTTACTGGTATTCTACTATAGACTTATTATGATTCTAGCAATGGAAGAACTTTTGTCATTGATGTGGAGATAGTGGCCACTGAAGATTCTGAAGGCAGGAAGTGGGAAATACAAGTGTAATGGGGGGGCATTTTTGGGACTTGGTAATTGTCCTGAATGACACTGCAAAGACAGATACCAGTCATTATATATCTTGTCATAACTTAGAAAATTGTGTGGGAGAGAGTGTTAACTGCAATTTAGTCTATAATCCACACTTAGTGGCAATGTTCCAAAATGTGTTCATCAATTGTAACAAATGTTCCACACTAATGAAGGATATTTTTAATGTGGTAAAATGTAGGACAGGTTGGGAGTGGGGCACATGGGAAACCATATATTTTTTTAAGTAACATTTATGTAATTTAAGTACCACTAAAAAATTAAAAAATATATTAAAAAATAAAGGCATCTTTTGGATGATCATAACTCTTAGTTACAGTATCTATTAAGTTTCCACTAAAAACAATGTGGGCACTTTGATTTATTAAATAAGGAATTAGAACTATTTTATTAGTAACATTAATGTTTCTAAGGTTTTCCCTTCTCCCAGCAAATGAATTAATTCTATGAGATTTTTTTATATATCACATTCAATTGAAAGATAGTATTGACAAATATAGATTTATTTTTAGGTTATATTGCACTGTTAGCCAATTTGCAACAGGCAATCCCCAAATCTGAATTATGAGTTCCTAGGCACAAGCAGATTGACAAAGTTAAACCAAGCACAGATAAGGATGGAAGATGGAATTTTACACTCAGTTAATTAGAGAAAGACCTGCCTATTGCATCAATTAAATTCAAAACTCCCAGTGTCCATCCATGACAGAAAAATCATGCAGGAAAATCCAGCTTCATTCCTTAGGAATATCCTTGTGCATCTGTGAAGTACAGAGCTAAGGGGTCTAGAGAAACCCTGCCCCCCAACAAAACATGAATTGGGGCTGCTTTTAAGGAAACATCCCATTAGTTACCACCCAGAAGGGGTAAAACCCTTTGAGGCTTATTCACTGGAAGAATTGGAGTGTTATTAGGGAATAGGGAGGGAACTAGAAATAGCCAGGGACATTTTAAAAAATGGTCCAGAGATGGGGGGAGGTTTAGTAAATGCCTTAGATCTTGATTCCCAATTCACTTCCCTTATTAGGCACAACCAAGTTTAGAGTGGCCAGTAATGCAGGCTAGGACTGATTAAATGGCTCCCATGATAAGAAATTAAGAATCTCAACTGCATGTCAAGGGTCAAAGACACCAGGATCACCTCTGGTTGATGGTTCACACAGGGTGTGAGTTCCCTTTCCTCCTCCCCTGGGGCAAGGCCCCAGTGGCCCTCATGGTATGACAGCTTGAGGCCAGGTTCCTGCCAATGTGGAGCCTATATTCAGGTAATCTTGAGGTGATAGTGTATTTAACAGTGGTAGTTAAAAATTTAGCCTGATTCTGGCCGCACGCCTGACCCCTCCTCATCTGCTTCTACTTGGAAGTTGGTTTGAGATTGCTGAAAACTGCAAAGTCTGTTTCTAAAACGAAGCTAATGGAAGTTTGGGGGCCCAGGGCCAGTTTCTGAAGCTTTCTATGGATAATCGAGGCAGACCGGAGTTCCTAGGAGGATCTCTACTTCTTAGAGTTCATATCTATCATGAGGGTAATTTTAATGCCTCTACCAGCTTTCTTTGAAATAAGTTTGGATTTCTAAGTTCTACCTCTCAATAGTTTCCTTGAACTCATTTAAAATTGACCAGTTTAGTACTTCATTTACTCAACATTTTCTGGAGACATGACCACATACATGGCCTCTGGCCCTCAGATCTATCTGTCCTCTCTTTCTCTTTTACAAAGTTTTAAATTGAATTAAGTGTCCCATACAAGGCCACCCTTAGCTATACTGCAGTTACATGGTGTGGCAAGAAAAAATTAACCTCTTCCTTTTTAGACCTTAAGACGGCACATTTTGTTTCTACTCTTCAGAGCCTGGTAACAGGATGTCTGTTAAGGGAACTGTTGATGGGGTGCATCATACACTAGATGGAGGAGCACTCCGTTGGTCTTGTTTGTAACTGCACTGCTCATGTTAGATAATCACCAGGTATTTGTGGAGTCAAAGAATGAATGTACTAATTCCATATACTGCCTACCACAGACAGGCAGATAAAAGAGGACTCACTTTATGAAGTGTTTCTTCTTCAATTATTTCTGACTTTAATATGAACATTCATAAATAATAAGTGTAAAGTATAAGTTGTGAGCTTACAAAACAATAAGCTTATCATCATATAGGGTTGTCATACATTTCCAACCTCCATCACTTTGAATTGTAGTGAAACAATTGTTTCAAACTAAGAAAGAACATTGCCAAAATATTAACACTATCTACAGTCAGTATTTTCAAATTTCTGTAAGCTTCTGTTATTTTTTGTAATATTGTTGGGTAATATAAATGAACACCAAATAAATTTGATATTCAAGTTTATTATTAAAAACAGAAACATCTAATCATATTTTTATCTATAAATCTTACAAAAACTATACATTATTCTTCATTTTAAATATCATGTAAAATTTTAAGCAACTTACTTTTATTTTTTCATTTAATCATAAATCATCTCTATTAGGAGAAGATTAGATTAGGTCACAATCCCAATGTTGTCCTCCTTAAGTAAGGCCTCACTTCCAGAGGTACAGGTGTCAGAAATACATTCTAAAGTAAGACAACATTTTCCTCAAAAACTTCTCTCTCAATCAACAGAGAGACTCCATTTTGTGTCTCTTGCTAGAGCAGCAAGTTGTTTTGTAGGAAGGGCCATTATGGCTCTTTTCTCATGGGCATGAGGATTGTATACAGACTGACTATTAAAACTGGCTCTTTCACAAGTTCAAGATTATTAAAATCAACTTGTTTTCTCTGCAATTCTTTTGTGGTTTTTACTGGAACTGTATACAACATAGGTTATATTTCATGGACTTTAGTCTTTTCAACCATTACCTCTACCTCATAAATAATTGAGATGTATCTTAGTGTAAACATTAAAATTTATCCCATGAAATCCTTGAGTGGACTTGTTCATGGATGAGTGCATACATGCTTGTGTCGGAGTGTGTGTAAGTCTATTCATAAATATACATTATCAAAATGTCCTCAAAGAAATATAAATACCCTGAATAGAATATAACTAAACTAGGTGGGCAAACATATTAAAATATGCTATACTTCAAGGCAAACACATTTGTTATCTATCATGTTACTTTTCTGTAAACATTAAAATAATTGTCTTCTTATGATAGGATATATACTTCAAAAAATGGAGGATATGGAATAGAATAAAGGTAAGGGATTGATAGTGACTGTATATATATATATCTTTGTGACTGAGAAAAAGATTGAATCTCTCTGCTCATTTATATAATGGCCATAGTAGTTGTACTGAATAGAATCATGATAATAGATAGTGTCTGTGGGGGAATTACATATTTAATATAAAAAATATGTAGATTACTCCTTGGCATATAGTAGTTACTTTTAAATTTTAAAAGAAAAGTTATAAGTGCATTTATGAATATTGAAAAGCAATAAATTTGGAAAAATCTCACTTATGAATACAATTCAATTATAAATAAGATATAAGAAAATAAAATCTAGGGCTACCTAAATTATTTCTACTTTTATAACCTTGCATTTACATAAGTAAACCATATAGACAAATACCTGTTTTTCAGAAGCTTACATACTGAAAGGGAAAACATGCACGCAATATGTCTACACAAATAAGCAAATAATAAAATGTTAAGTGATGCTAAAGCTTAGAAAATTAAAAGCAAGGCAATATCATATAATATAATGAACCTACTATGTAAATTTGGTTGTCCAGAAAAGGCCTGACTTCACTGGGGTATGTGGGAAGAGATCTGAATAAATTGAGGGAGCAAGTGAATAGGAAGGTGTATCGAAAGGGGGTAGTAGGGTACAGAACAAAGGACCTGAAACCACAAGGCACAACTAGGAGGTTAGCTTCCAAAATTCAGGGAAGGCGCTTGTGTTATGAATGATGTGATGCACGGATCCAATGGCTCATCATGAAAGCCTAAACAACTGTATTTATTCAAAAGTCATTAGAAGGATTTGAGTAGGGGGAGATTTCAAATTGAATAAGATTTTAAGAGAATCTCTCTGGCTGTTGTATGGAAAAACTCAAAGGCACAATTTTGAAAGTTGGGAGAACACAGGAGATTGGCATGGTGTTAGAGAGTTGAGGCAGTTGGGCTCAGTGTGTCAGTAAGGGACTATTTGAGAAAGAGGGATATGGAGTTTATTCTGAAGGTGCAACCAACAGTATTTGTGAAAGAATCAGATATGAGATTTTAGAGAAAAAGAGTAGTCAATGATAATACTAAATTTAAGAAAATGTATTATTCAAATAGAGGGTGAAAATTTTTGGTAAAAAAAAGAAGAGTATTCTGAAAAATGAACAATACACAAACTCTCTTGCATTATAAGAAAGATAAAAAGTTTGTACTATGATAATTATCATAGATATACTAAATATCTAAATTAAATCTTCCCATTAATGTAATGTTCAGCACATTAAATACCAAGTAACACATATTTTATTCAATAACTTCCTAGAAGCAGTAACCCTGTACATCATGCTAAACAACACTGGAACTTAGTGTATTTCAGTATTGGAAAGAAGTACAAAATTAATGCTACTTGTATAAAATATATATAACATGAACGCCAATTGGACTTAATGGAAAATATCATATGAACAAAAAAACGATGCTCAGAAAATGTAATAGAAAAACCATGGACCTAAAGATTTACAAATTCAACAATTTCTATAGAATCAGAATTTAAATAAAATGGATATATTTTCTCAATATAAATCCATCAAGGATTTTGCGTTTTATTCCTTGAACTCCACTTAAGGGTAGGTAAATAGATGTATCATGTTTCTACATGGCAAACATAATACAGCAAATATTTTTATCTTCCCCAAATACTCTATGAACATTGTGGAATTGGAGTTATAGCACAGTTTGGTAAAATCATTTTGTGGATATTACTGGGAATATGAAATTTTTGATTGGGAATAATAAAAACATGACAATTTGTCAAAATTCTTTAAAGAGCTATGAAAATTTCAAACAAATATTAAAGGTTACATGAGATTATGAACTCCCATGCATCTATCACAGATAACTGTGATTTCACAGTTATCAACACAAGGTAAATATTGCTCCATATAGCACTCTCATCTCTCCAAACATTGTATGTTTTGAAATAATCCTTATATATCTCATCCTTTCATCTGTGGACCCTTCAGAAAATATTTCTAACTCTTCAGATTCTTTTAAGCTACATCTCTAAACAATTATCAAATCTAAAAATTTAACAATAATTCTCTTATGTTTAAAATAAGTTTATATTAATTATATGTCAAAATTAAAATAGATAACTATGGTTGTTAAGTTCATTGTCAACTTGTCCTGCATATGGTGTCCATTTGTTTGGTCAAGCAAGCATGGGACTTATTGTTAATATGAAGAATTTTCACACATTTATATCATCAATTAGTTTATTGCATCCACAGCTAATAATGGCTATAGTCAACTAAGGAGACTGTCTTCCACAATGAGATCAGTCTAATCCAACTAGTCGAAGATGTAAAGGAAAAACTGATGATTTGAGCAGTCAGAGGGAAAAATCCCCACCTCTTCTTCAGCCAGCAAAGTCTTCCTAGGAAATTCATTGAAAACATTGATTAGTGTTTCTCACTTGTGGCCTTCCACAAAGGATTTGGACTTGCCCATCCCCACAGTTGTGTGAGCAAATCCCTATAATAAATATCACATCCTAAAATATATTCCATAATATTTACATTGCACACATACACACAAACATGCATATATCCTGTAGATTCTGTTTCCTAGGAGGACTCTAATTAATACTGAGGTATCTATGCAAAAACCAACCTGCCATGCAATAATTAAAAGTATGAATGTTTAAAAATATATCATTCTACCTTATTAGCACTAAGAAGAATATATTCAGAAAAAAATGTAATAACATTTTCAATGTTCTGTAAATATATTGCTAGGTTGATGTTTTAAGTTCATACCAGATTTCATGACCACCTACTGTATATAATGTTAATTCACAAATTCTTTACTATCATATATCATTCTTGCTATTTTAAAATTTCTAATTGAGAAAGTCACAGGAATGCTTTTAACTCATGAGTGTTGATATAATATTTTCATATATTATGTTAAGTATATAAAATATTGGTTTAATATATCATATATTGACAGCTTAATAAAATAAAACTAACTTGAACACTCATCTAAAAACATTTTCTTGATTTTCCTATTAATAACATTGATACATAGTTTTTGAAGACAAATATTTATGTTTTTTTCTTTGTTTTTTTTTTTTCATGACAAACTGATAAGAGGATTTGAAATTACAATCATGTATTTGAAATTGAAACCAGACATATTTTGTGGATATTCTAATAAAATATTTTATTCTTAATACTCAAAAAGAAGCAATAACTTCTTCTTAATGAAACCAAATTGTAGATGTAGGTGTATATATATTATATACAATTATATTTATATATTTGTGGATATTTTAAATATATTTGTATATTATATTATGTAATATGTTAATATATGAATATATTACTCCCATCATTAAAAATATACAAAAACAAATCAGGTAATTAGTAGTGGATATTTCAAAAGGTGATTAGAGTTTTTATTTATTCATTGAGTGTAAGGTTTTAAATGTATTTTTCATTTGCTTAATTAAAATAAAAACATGGATATACTTTTCTTATACAATGGGCAAAGCTGATTTTAAGTAAAAGAATAATTGTTACCAATTCTTACAATTTTTGATGAACGGAGTAAATCACCTTGGGTCATATTTTATTCTTTTAAGACTTACAGATGGTACAATGTATCTTCATATGTGTTCACTTACAAAAACAACACATAGGATAACATTATATGTTAATTTTTAGATATACCCACTTCTTTCCACACTTGGAAAATATTGACTTTTGTAGTCAAGTCTTCAGTAAATTTCTTATTTCCTTCTCAGGGGAATCTAATAATGGATTCTCTCTAAATATTGGCATGTAAATAGATAGAACAATCATTAGAAACATTTTTCACATTCACTTTTTATGTATAAATTTACTTTTCAGCATATTTTTCACTGCTAGCAAAACGTCTTTGTTCCTAAAACTGTAGATTAGAGGGTTGAGTGTAGGTGTGAATATGGTATAGAATAGTGCTAAGAACTTATCCTGACCTGGGG
>JAQZBX010006677.1:0-35180 GCA_029593785.1 Cabassous unicinctus | reverse complement strand
ATGGTAGGATTTAGGTCTCATATATGTGAAAATAAATGGCCCATAGTACATTATAACAACAATCATGTGGAAGGAGCAGGTAGAAAATGACTTCTTCCGTGCCTCCCATGATTTCATTTGGAGGATAATAAGAAGAATTTGGACATAAGAAGCAGATATAATGGAGAAAGGGATGACCAGGAAGATACCACCATTTACAACAAGTCCCCATTCATAGCGTGATGTGTCTACACAAGACAACTTCAACATGGCTGGGATTTCACAGAAAAAGTGATCAATAGCTTTTGAACCACAGAAAGGAAAATGCAGTGTATAAATTGTATGAATTGTGGAGTTGATGATCCCAACAAGCCAGGAACTTGCTGCCATGAGAATGCTGACTTGCTCATTCATAAGAATGGGGTAGCGCAGTGGGTGACAGATGGCTACATAGCGGTCATAGGACATTGCTGCCAGGAGGAAGCACTCACCACCCAACAGGACAAGTGACAGAAATAACTGGAAGCCGCAACCTGCAAACGAAATAGTTTTCCTACCAGACACAAAGTCAGAGATCATTTTGGGAACAATGTTGGAAATATGTAAGATATCCATAAAAGAGAGATGGCTGAGCAGGAAATACATAGGTGTGTGGAGATGCAAGTTCATGTGGATGAGGAGGATCATGACTGTATTTTCTATTATTGCCATAAAGAAAATGACAAATATAAAGGAAAAGAAAACCAGATTTTTTTGAGAAGAAGAGAACAATCCCAAGAGGATGAAGTCACTCCTGAAAGTGTGATTCTCAATTCCCATTTCAAATACCCCTCTTGACCTAAAAAAAAAAAAAAAGTACATAAAAAATGAATACAAAAGGAAGAAAAACTACTATTCAACCCAGACTCATTTACATATAGCTGCATAATACATGGAAATGCATAGCTCAAAATAATGTCAAAGGAATGTTAACCATCTTTGATGTGGGCATGTTTTACAAGATGAGCACTTGTTTGATTTAAATAATGATATTTAGAATATTAATTGTGCTGTTGATTTCTCTAATCTGAAACATAATTCTGTATTCTTCCCTGTGGCAGTTTTGCTCAAATTTTATCTTCTCAAAGAAGGCAGCTGATGAACCCTTAAATAATGATGCTCTCACCCACACACTATTTCTTGATCCTCCTTACTCTACATTTTACTGTTTTGTAAATCACTTTTCACTTCCTAGCATGAAAAAATTATCTTGTGTCTTTATTTTTTATTGACTTTCTTAACAGAAATTAAACTTCATAATGAGAGTTGTTGGTTTTGTTCACTGCTCATGTACCAGTTGCTCAATAATATGTGTTGAATACATAAAGGGACTGTGGAACTTGAGTTTTTCTCTTATATATTTTCATTAGATTAAGATGATAGAAAATGACAAGTGCTATTTCTAGGGGAGTCCTGTATGAAGTTATCTATATTTGTTTTGTAAGTTCACAAATATTACCATAAACTTATGGTTTATGTGTGTTTATGTATGAGTAATATACTTAATAAATGAAAAAAAATAGAGATACTTAAGAGGGTGCTGCACCCTGAAAGGAAAAAACAAGAGTGAGAGATTTGGAGAAAAGTTTAGAAATGAAAAATTTTAGGAAGGTAAACTAAAGGATAAGAAGACAGTAGAACAGTATGACAACAGAAAACCAAAGTGAAAAATGAATGAAGTAAGCAATAATTTTACAGTAATAACACTGAATGTTAATGAATTGATCTCCCCAATCAGAAGATACAGACTGATAGAATGGATAAAAAAAAATTAGCCATTTATAAATTGTCTATCAGTGAACCACCTCATATGTAAAGACACAACCAGGTTGAAAGCAAAAGGTTTAAAAAAAAACATTCCAGCAAATAGTAACCAAAAAAAGAGCTAGAGTAGACCAGATAAATGTGAAATGACAATATTATAGTATATGTAGTATAATTACTCAGTACCACTAGCAAATTGTCCTTGTGATCAGTATTCTGTAAGTTTCTTCATACAAAATCAACATTTGCTTTCAATTGAGAAGAACAGGAGAAGAGATATATTTTTGGATAGTTCATTTTTCTTTAGCCATTTGTTATGCATACTCATTAATTAAAATAATCCATCTGGATCAATACTGATCGCATGACTAATGTTGAAAAAGATTTTGAGTTTTTCTGGCTCATAAAATTATGAGTTGGCATACTGTTATGCTGTATTCGTATGTCATATTCAAAGTAAGAGGTGAAAAATTCCCAAAGAGGAATTTGATTATCCAGAAAGTCTTATGGTCTAAATGGAAATTAAATAATTAATCCAATAATGTATTTCATTCTTAGAAATTATCAAGTCCAATATTTAGAGGTGTAATATGAAAATTAGGATTATATTATAATTACTTTTTATGGTATTAGAATTATTGTTTACATTTATAAATGTTTGTTGTTATGCTATTTCTTAAAATGGATTATATTGAATCTAACCTGGCCTTACACTTTCTTTAAAAATTTGTAATTTCTTTCAATCTAATTTTCTGTTTATTTTTAATTTTTACAATAAAAGTCATTTTAACATTTAAAAAAAGCCACCGATTATACACTTCAGATAGATCATATGGTATGTGAATATATCTCAAATAAAACTGGTTAATAAACAATTAAATAATTATGCAAGTATAGCCAGAAATAGCAGCTATGTTTTGCAGGTGAAACCAAAAGTTTGAGAGGTGAGGCATTTCTTGTTTGTTTTTTTGTTTCTGGTTTATTATTATTATTGTAATAATGAAAATGCTTTAATAATGATAAAAGTGTGGCATGCACAAGTATGTGATTATACCAAATATCATTGATTGTACACTTTGGATAAATTGTATGCTTTATTAATATGTAACAATAAAATTGATTTTTTTTAAAAATAGGGTGAGATGGGGGAAAAATACACCAAATGCAAGATATGGGCCATAGTTACTAGTAATATTTTGATGATGCTCTTGCATAGTTGGTAACAAATGTATCACAACAATGCAAGGTGCTGGTGGAGAGCTGATGTATGGGACCACTGCATGATGTTATGACTTTTTATCTTATACGTTCACAACTTTCACGATACATTTATTGTTTATGTATGATCATGTATAAATGATATGCTTCAATAAAAATATTTAAAAATAATAACTAATGGAATATTTAATAAATCTTAGCTTATCGTATGTCATAAAATTTCAAGCATCAGTAATATTTTAATTTAGAAAATGAAATCTTTATTCAGTCAAAAATCAACAATGCATGATTAGCAATATAGCTTAGTTTTTGCCTGCTTTTTAACTTACAGAAATTAATATTTTATTAATTCTAAGCATATGGGATTATAGTTGCTAGAATTCTTGTCTATATTTCTGTGCATTTTTTAATTTATAATTATTTGTGTACTTTGTGTATGTAAGTTATATCCCTCAATATAAGTGCACTTATATACATTACATGCATACATACAACCACACTTTTATGTACTAATGTTGTAATTTTTGAAAAATAATCCTGTTTACTGTCTTTCAATAAATTGTAAGATCTTCAGAAACTTATATCAAATGTGAAATAAACATATGCTAACTTATTTACAATTATAAGGTTGAATGAAATCACTGTGATTTCTTTTTGGGAAATATTTTAATATTGAATGTGGAAATCATGTCACTGAAGAGGTGACTGTTATATTTTAACTTACTAAGCCTGAGCTCAAGCTATGTGTCCAAATGCAAAATGCTCCATTCCAACCCCTGCTCTTTTCACACCCCCACCAAACCAGAGAACATTATCTCCCCCAATTATAAGACAGTCCTCAGAAAGTCGCTCCCTACCCTGAGACCAGCAAGCATGGTACATTTCCACCCCATGTCTTTGTGCCCCTCAAATCCCTGCATAACTCTGCAAGTTCAAGAGGTATTACCCAGCTCAGTCAGATTGGCTGAAGTCTCTCTTCAAACCACTGCTATGAGGGTGGGCTGAAGTCTCTCTTCAGACCCCACCATGCTGGTGGACTGAAGTTTCAATTTAGACCCCCTCCATGCCAGTGACCTAATAAACCCCTGTGTGAATCTTGTTCTGTTGCCAAGCCTCGTAGAACCAGAATCTAATATTTGGTGTCAAAACCTGGGAGCCTTCATTGAGGCAGATCCTCTACCTAGCCGTTGCAGCTTTTCCATCCAACACCGAACACAGATTAATCCTTGGGTAAGTCATGGAAACTCTCTGGAGGACCCTGGCCTTTTTTCTCTGAGTATCACTGAAAATCCTAGTGTTAGGTCAGTGGTCTTCTCCAGCATCAGGGAACTGTCCTCATTGCCTGACATTCTCAGATCTGGGGGTGCCCAGGCCCACGTTTGGTCACTGGTCATTCCTGGCCTTCACCTCACTTTCCCAGCTCTGGAGATGCTTGGTTCTGGGTACAGTCGCCAAACCTCTAGCCCCTAACTAGTCTGGAAGTAAAAGATTCATGGACACTTGCTTCTTTCCTTCTATACCTCTATACCAGAAAGATCTTCAAACTCTCCCATGCCTCACAAAACATGGGAAACTCCTAATCACTTCCTCCAAAATAAACCCCTTTGGGGTGTCTTCTCTGGAACCTTAAAAGTAGTTACCCATGAGGAAAAATCAAACTGAACCAGCTCTTTTTTTACTCTACCACTATTTGACCTCAATATAAATTAAACAACAAAAGCCAGTGACCTGGACACTGCAGTTTTGACAGTCAAGTTCTCCAGGACCTTGAGAACTTTATCCAACTCAATGGCAAGAGGTCTGAGGTTCCCTACATTCAGTCTTTCCTCTTTCTCTGTAATCATCCCATCATCTTCCAATCCTGCACTACCTACCAAGTCCTCCTTCTCTGCATCTGGACCCCTTCCTGAATATAAAAACACCTGCCTCTGATTTCAATGCCTCTATTCATGCCCCACCACCATACATTCCATCCGCACCACTGAACCAAACCCACAACCTTCTTCGGAGCCATGATCCCTGTGCAAGTAGGGAATCCACTGGAGGTCCATTTTTCCCCAGGCCTGTCAAGGCAAAAGTGTGCTGATTACCCAGTTGAACTCATCCTCTGACTTAAAACTACCAGAGCTTTTGGGACTGGCAACAGGTGATTGAAGGTACCCAGGAACCATGCAGGCCCCACAACCATCTCCAAAGCAGAACCTAAGGTAATTCTGTTGGTGGCAGGTAAGTCAATTTCATTTCTTATTTATATGAAAACCACTTATTATGCCATTCCCAATTCCCCAAACCCTTAACTCACTCCTCAATCTAAGTGAAGTAGCTTCATAACCCCGTGCAACTCCTCTTTTGCTGTGCTCACTGAAAAGAGACCTGTTCACCCACTCACTACCTCCTCGGCTCTCCCTTTCCCACCAAGCTCAGTCAATTAAAAAATCTGAGCCACTGAAAGTCTTATCATTGCTGCCCATCACAAACCAGTCACAGTTCATCTCAAATATCCTATCCACATCTCATTCAAACCCCAATACCTTGTCCTTCTTGAAACACTGCAAAGTATCAAACCTACAATTACTCACCACTTATTAGTAAGCTTTTAACTTACTCCTCAACTTTAAGTCTGTCTAAGTGTACTCCTAAATAGTAATAATCCAAAATACATGTACTAAATGTCTGTCTATCTGTACTGTTGAATTAGTACTTAACAGTCTTTATAATTCTCAAGTGTTCCTAACTGGTTGCTATTATTACTACTAAATGTGTTTCCAAAAACAAGATTGCGTTTTACAGGCAACACTGATTACAGAAGAAATCTTAAAAGCAGTAAAATCAGAAATGTGAAATAAAGGAAAGCTTAAAATAGCCATTTCAGAAAACTAAGAATTATGAGTCAAGTTGATGAACTTTATGTTTTGGTTAGTGCACCTTAACTGTTTGTGATTGTCTGTTTGTTCAATGTATATTTTGATACCTCTGGATGGTAGTATTAAATTGACAAATGAAAATTATTGAAAGAGATCTCTTCAAAAGGCCAAAAATTAAATGTGTTTAAAAAAATATGGATAGTAATTTGAAGTAATAAAAATAGTTGTAACCAAATTAATTCATGAATCTGTCAAGTTTGTTTAATTTTGATGGTAATTGTATTTTGTAAATGGTTTGCTTTGAAACAGTTTCCAAAGTTGTGTTGGTAACTTAAGTATGAAAGGTATATAGAATGTGCTTTTATTTTTAAAGAAAAAGAAAATATTTTTTCATAAGATAAAAATGGAAAAAATATATTTTATTAAAAAACCTCATCATAAAAGCCCCCTACCTGGCACTTTGTTATATACTAAAGAAAAATTGCTTATATACTGTTAAACCCAACAAATTATGTGATTTCACTGTCAACCATTAATGTTCAAAGTTGAATATATGTTACAACCTCGATCTTATCCCTCCTAACCCCTCTCATATAAATCTTATTAATCCTTCTCAAAAAGGCAATTAATCTTTTCCTGGAGTCAAGAGCCTCCCAACATAGTCTGGATCTCATGGTTAATTACCAACCTCACTCCACTAATATCTTCTTTTAATATCAGTAGGACCATATATATTACAAACTTTAATGCAGCTCTTCCAATCAACAGTCTGGAACATCACCCACGGTTGTGTGGAAAACCTCCTCCAAATGCATGAAATTTTTCAATACCAACTACTAAACCAAAGTTCCAAAGAAAAACAACAACAACAATTCCTGACACTGACACTTGACAGCAGGAAACAGCCACACTGTGTCTCTGCAACATACCCCAATCCTCCCTGGTTGTTTTTGCTTATCAACCATCAGTTATAAGCAATGTTATATTGTAATTTACTGACCTTGAGCTCAAGCGCTGTGTCTAAATGCAGAATGCTCCTTTCTGGCCACTGCTTTTTTCAAATTATCACTGAACCACAAAACATTCTCTCCCCCAAGATAAGGCAGTCCTCAGAAAGTCACTCCCCACCTTGAGAACAGCAAGTATAATACTTTTCCACCCCATATTTTTGTGCATGTCTCAAATCCCATCCAACTTCACCACTTCAAAAGGTACTCCCCAGCTCAGGCAGGTGGGATGAAGTCTCTCTTCAAACTCCAACCATGCAGGGGATCTGAAGTCTCTCTTCAATCCCTGCCATGTGGGCAGGCTGAAGCCTCTCTTCAGATTCCTACCATGTGGGTGGGTGAAGTTTCACTTCAGATCTCTGCCAAGCCAGTGACCTTATAAACTCCTGCCTGAATCCAGAATCTAACAGTGACATAAAATACCATGTAGAATGTTAACACTTCTTGCTATAATTTTAAAAGATTAGTACATAAGTCAGGTTTGCAAGTATGATCTGTGTAACTAGGCCCTGACTATTTTGACTGGTTGACCCAAAAGCTCAGTAAAATTTGATTTTCAAGTAAGGGCTGTAGTATTCCTCATGACCTGGTTGATCATAGTAAGTTTCTGAAAATAATGAATAGAGCAGAAAACTCAATTTCAGAGTTAACCATTAACATGCCTATCCAAAGTTGTTAACTTTTCCCCACTCTCCAGAATCATATTCACTTTGTGACTCTGCTTTATTCATTAACAATTTCCTTCATTATAATCATTCTTACTCCATATTTAAGACTGCATGGTTGATGACAAGAAGCAGGCAAAATACCTCTTTACACTGACTGTTATTGCATAGCAGAACCCCAGGCCCATTTTATCCTCATTAAATGCTTGTTAAAATAATGATATTCTCATTTTTCTATATCCTCTAATATAAAATGATTCAGTGATGCAGCTCTCCTTATTCTACTGTGTATCTTATTTGTATTTACACAATTAGAGTTTTTATGTTGTCTATACAATAATGACTACATTCATTCCTCAGAAATAGCTAGCACTCTATTGTTTATTCCTTAACTCCATCATGACATGTCTACTACTCTAATACCTTCTCCCTAATACCACGATGGCACTAGTAATTTCTCCAATCTTTTTTATAACTCTATGCCTACTCAGTCTATCAGAATTTTGAAACACATTCCAAGGAGGTGGGAATGATATTTAAAATCACATATACTATGCTACTTAGAAGCTTTTGGATTTTAATAAAAAACTATAAATGGATTCCAAGAGGAATGCTATAGTTTTGAGCTTACTGATATTAAATAAAAAAATATAGAAACCAAGTTTTATTTATTGAGTACCGTCCTCCACACATAAATAAATTGCATGTTCAAAAGTCATTTTTTGTCTAAATTAAATAAAAATTACTTGTGTAATTTTTCAAAATGTTGAAGAAGAGATTAAACATGAAGTTTGTACTTCTCTACCTTTTTGAACTTGGAGGCTAATCACGGAATATGCTCTATATATGATTACATTTCTCATGTGTTTCAAAGTATTTGCCTCTAAAGTTTTTAGGAAAATCCTAATGTATATTTTAAGAGTCTGTATTTCTCACTATATATCAAAGTATTTACAGATTGGAAAATGCAATGAGTTCAGTTTTGTTCAAAAGTTAACAAATGATTATTCTGCATATAAACTCATTAAGCTTAAAATAGACAATTTGGAATATTTTAAGGACACATAAAATGTTGTTTCAGAGAAAAAAAATATAAAATATCATTTCCATGAAGCATGTAGCTTATTTTATACTAATAAAATAGAAAGAAAATAATAGATCATAATCATAATTTACAGATATATCACATTTCCTTCAAATAATAACCTCATCTGATAAATGTTATACGTGTATCAGGTTGATCTTCTTTCACAAACACAATATTTGGCTACTTAATTTAATTTATTCAATGAATTCAACCATTTTGACAAGTAGCCAAATTACTGATATTTTGGTAGCACTAAAGATTTAATGTATATATTCAAATTAGCTAATCAGATGGTTGTTAACATGTTACTATCAAAATTGGAATTTGAATTATCGATTCTTTGGAAACATCTTCCAGAGATAGAGAATTTTCCTGATCTTTCCCATCCAGGAATATGCAAACATACCATACATCTACTCCTTGATCCCACTAAATCAAGAAGTACTTATTCTGTGTTTATAAAGATTTTCAAATGTGCTGCATGCCCATTTGTTTTGAAAGAACAGGATTCAAAACTTGCATTTATTTTTTTTTACTTTATTATGTTTGTCATTTTTTAGATAAAACATTCAGAATATTTCCTTAAAATTGTATTTAATTGGAGGTCCATGATTCTGTATATTGTAATTATTAAACATACTTGTGTCAAAGTATTACCAATCAGCAAAATAATTCTTTGGGAAGTTAATTTTAATAGGCATGTATACTTTATACTATATATGAATGATAATCTTATTTTTGAACTCTTCCATAAACCAATAATGTCAATGAACTACTTGAAACAATAACTATAAGCTTATCATGAAAACTTCAATATCACACTTACTGTTAATAATCAAGTGATTCAATAAAAGTGGCTGTTTTAGTAATTCATTCAACTAAAATGAAAACTCTTTGGAAACGCAGCAGTCCAAAAATTAATTGACCTATTAATGAAAAGAATAAAATCATTAATATATTTTAATATTTTTATAAGTGTTATTGATTCAAAAGATATAAAATAGATGTTATGTGACCTAGAATTCAATATGCTATTGGCTTAAAAAATTATATTCCAGGATAGCAACAGTGTATGAAGCACTAACAATCAGTTTGTCACACATGGCAACTAATAATCAGCCAGGATCTGTCTAGATCAGCAGTTTGAGGACTCTGGAAAATACGTCACTGTGCACCATCCAAGGTAGAACAGGAAGTGGAGAATAATCACCTGGAGGTGAGCACATTACTCCTTATGTAGAGGCAGTTGCCCATCCCAGCTGGTGAGGTGAATCACCTCCTGACCTACCCTTTGCTGAAGCAGAAATTCTCTTTCCCAAAAGGAGGGGAGGTGAAGTAGCCTGGCACCAATTAAAGTTGTTGATTGGCATCTCTCAGATTGTAAGTATCAGATCCAGCACACCAGTTTGGAAAGCTACTGATTAACCCCTCACACCCAGCAGTATTATAAATTTGGTGCAGTTTGATCAGTTTCTCTTGGCAGAGCCAGCAGATTCAGGTACGTCCCCAATGATCTTGATTTTAAGGGAAATGCACACTCTCTTGGAGGCAGTGAAAGCAGATTCACTTTCCCCACCTTGAAGGGCTGATGAACATCTGGCTCCCCTAGATGGAGAGAAAGTGCATACTGTCTTGTGGGCAGATCAGGCAGATTTATACTGACCACCTAGAAAGATTGCTCAAGTTGCCACAGAAAAGACAGGAAGAAAGAGCCATCTGATCATTTTCTTTCAAGACAGAGGAAGCAGAGTACTCTGCCCAACTGGGTGGCTGCGTCCAGCACAAAGAGTGGCAGTTGATCTAGAAACTCAATCCAGGGGTTGAGAGCTATGCAAAAGTTTCTTTCCCAAGTACATTGTCGATCTCAGCCTCAATCATGAGCAAAGTCACCTGATATAAGCACAGAATACAATTAGGGCAACTGGGAACAACTGGATAAAGAGTGATATCTGCCGGTATTTAAATTTAATTAAGAAGACACTGGTTGAACACAAAGGAGGATTTGAAAACCTACAAAGAAAAGTAGGAGCCCTTACTTTTCATCAATACAACACCCTCAACTTTGTATACAACAACTGGACAAAGGATCAATAAGGAAACAGAACTTGAATAATGTGATAAATGATCTAGACCTCACAAACATATATAGAACATTGCATCCTCAAAGACCAGGATGCACATGTTTCTCAAGTGCTCATGGAGTTTTCTCCAACAGAGACTATATGTTAAGTCACGAATAGAAGAGATTAAAAATACAATGGTGGCATATAATAGCTTATTGGAATTGGATAAGGGCAGAATAAAAGAGCTGGAGGACAGAACAAGTGAATTTGAAAAGAGAGGAGAACAGAAAGGGAAAGAATAAAAAAAATGGAAAATGATATCAGACAATTGAAAGACAATGTGAAACACACAAAGTTATGTGCTATACGTTTCCCAGAGGAAGAAGAGAAGGGAAAAGGGAAGAAAATTATATTTGTGGAAATATTGACACAAAATTTCCCAAACCATAGGAAAGGCATAATTGTCAATATCAAAGAAGGACAATACACCCCAAACAGAATATATCTTAAAAATATCCCTTATGAGACACCTCCTACTCAGAATGTCAAATGCCAGAGATAAAGCAAGAATTCTGAATGCAGCAAGAAGAAGTCATTTCATCAAGTACTAGTATGTTAAACCATGGGGGCAAGAAGGCAGTGGAATTATATATTAAAGATTCTGAAATTGAAAAAACTTCTAGCCAATAAGATTTATCTAACAAAACTGTCTTTCAAATCTGAGGGTGAGTTTGTTTCACAGAGAAACAAAAACTTAAAGAATATGTCACCAGGAGACTAGTCCTACAAGAGATACTAAAGGGATTGCTGCAGCCTGAAAGAAAAGAGAAGACAGGCCAGGAGAAAAATGTGGCACATGAGATAATTAGATTACTATAATTATTATATTATTCTACTAATAAAATTGAGAATATTAGTAAGGGTAAAAAAAGGATAAAAAGACAGATAATAGTAAGATAGGTCAATGGAAACCCAAATGATATAATGGATGAATTAAGAAATGCCTTTACAGTAATAATGTTGAATCATAATGGGTTGAACTCCCCAATCAAAAGACATAGTGGCAGAATGGATGAAAAAAAAAAAGCTATCCATATGCTGTCTCCAAAAAACTCACTATATGTGCAATGACACACATAGACTGAAAGTAAAACGTTGGAAAAAGATATTCCTCTCAAATAATAACCAAAAAGAGATGGTCATGAAGTCCCATTTGGATTTCTCTAAGGGTCTAAAGGAAGCCCTGGATAACTCCTACCAAACTCCTTCTCATTGGTCCCCTGAGAGCTAACAGGAGAGAATCGTAAGTCAACCAATCAGAGTAACAAACAGCTGGGGTCAATCCCCAACAGTAGGAAAGGGGAGGAGGAAAGGTCTTAAAAAGGCCTACCATAAGGGCCTATATGTGTGACTCAGGCTGTAGTCTACCAATATCTGGGGTGTGTAATTATCTCTTTTCTCCTGTATTAATAAACTTTTCACAACCTTTCAACCCCTCACTCCCCAAAGAAGGATATTCCATGTGAACAATCATTTAAAAAGGGCTGGACAAAATATTGGACAAAATAGACTTTAAATACAAAGCAATTATAAAAGATGATAAGAGACATATATTAATAAAAGGAAAAATACATCAAGAAAAAATAACAGTAACAAATATATATGCAGATAACCAGGTTGCTCCAAAATACATGAAGCACACATGGGCAAAACTGATGAGACAAATATATATCTCTACAATAATATTTGGAGACTTCAATTCAAACACTTATCTTTGGATACAACAAATGGACAAAAGACTAATAAGGAAAAAGAAATTCAATAATATGATAAATGAACTAAACCTAAGATATATATATATATATAATATTGCATCCCAGTACAGCAGATGTTCATTTTTCTCAAGTGCTCATGGAACTTTGTCCAAGAAAGAACATATGTAGGATCACAAAGCAAGTCTCAATAAATTTTAGAAGATTGAAATTATACAAAGCACTAACACTGATGATAATGGAATGAACCTGGAAATAAACAGCAGGTGGGGAAAGGGAAATCTCACAAATATATGAAGGTTAAGCAACACACTCTAATCAGTGGGACAAAGGTAAATCACAAGATAAATCATTAATTATCTCTAGATTAATGAAAATGAGACACAGAATTTCAATATTGATGGGATGAAGCAAAGGCAGTGCTGAGAGGAAAATTTATATTTGCCAATGTTACATTAAAATAAAAAAGAGCTAAAATCAAATACGTAACTAATTACCTGCAAGAAATAGGAAAAGAAATGCAAAATAACCCCAAAGTAAGCAGGAGGAAAGAAATAGGAAAAATTAGAGCATAAATAAATGAAACTGAGAACTAAAAATCAATAAAAAGAATCAAGAAATAAATAAATTGGTTCATTGAAAAGATCAACAAAATCAACAATCCCTTAGCTAGACTGACAAAGGAAATAGAGAGAAGATACAAATGATTAAAATAAGCAATGATTGGGGGTCACTTCTATGACCAGACAGAAATAAAAGCTACCATAAGAGGATATTATGAAAAATTGTAGGACAAAAAAACTAAAAAATGTAGATCAGATGGACAAATTCCTAGAAACAAATGAACAACCTACAATGACCTTAGAAGAAGTAGAAGACTTCAACAAACTAATCACAAGCAATGGGTTTGAAATAAATATCAAATACATCCCAAACATGAAAAGCCCAAGAAGAGATGGCTTCACAGGTGACATCTATCAATCATTCAAGAAGAATTAATACATATCTTGATCAAAATCTTCCAAAATATAAAACAGGAAGGACTACTACCAAACTCATTCTATGAAGTGAAAATCACTCTAAATACACATTGAGATAAAGATAACATGAAAAAAGAATATTACAGAATAACTTCTCTAATGAATATAGATGCAAAAATCTTCAAAAGAACAATTGGTAATTCAATCCAACAATTGGTAATTGAATTAACACTAAAAGAATTATACAGCACGATCAAGAGGATTTTATCTCAGGTATTCAAGGGTGGTTTAATTCAAGAAAATCAATGTAATAAATCACATTACTAAATTGAAGAAGAAAAATCATGTGATCAACTCAAAAACACATTTGGCAAAAATACAATTTCCTTTCTTGATGAAAACTCAATGAAAGATGGAAATAAAGGGGAATTTCTCAACATAATAAGGTGCATCTATGATAAACCTGCAGTTTTCATAGTTCTCAATGGAGAAAGACTGAAAACCTTCCCGCTGAGAGCAGAAACCAAAAAAAGTTAGCCCACTATCCATTGTTATTCAATATTGGGCTAGAAATTCCAATTAGAGCAATTAGGCAATAAAGAAATAAAAGACTTCCAAATAGGAAAGACAGAAGTAAAACTTTCACTATTTGCTGATGACAAAATCCTATACCTAGAAAATCCTGTAAATTCCATAACAAACTACTAGAAATAATAGATGAGTTCAGCAAATTGGCAGGATACAAGGTTAATATGTGAAAATCAGAAGGGTTTCACATTACTAGTATTAGTGAGTAATCTATGTAAGAAGTCAGGAAAAATACCCATTTATAAAAACCCTAAAATATTCAAATATTTACTAATAAACATGCACAAGAACATAAAGGACTTGTATTTAGAAAACTACAAAACATTGCTAAAAAAATCAAAGGAGACCTAACTAAATGGAAGGACATACCATGTTCATGTATTAGAAGACTAAATATCATTAAGATTCAATTCTATGCAAATTTATCTCCAGAGTCTACCCAATTCCAATAGAAATTCCAACAGCCTTTTTTTTTTTTTTTTCACAGAATCAGAAAGGCCAATTATAAAGTTTATTTGGAAAGGTAATAGGTCCTGAATACTCAAAAATAACTTTACAAAAAACATGGAGGACTCTCAATTCCTGGTTTTAAAGCCTATTATTAGCTACAGTCATAAAAACAAGGTGACAGTGACATAAAGGTAGATAGTTTTACCAATGGAATAGAATTGAGAGTTCAGGAATAGATCTTCGAATTTATGACAATGTGATTTTTGACAAGGCTGTCAAGCCCACCCAGCTGGACCAGAAAAGCCTATTCAACAAATAGTGCTGGTTCAACTGGGTATCCATATCCAAAGAAAGAAGGAGGACCCTATCGCCCTCCTTATACAAAAAGTAATGGAAAATCAATCAAAGACCTAAATATAAAAGCTACAACCATAAAACAATTTGGCATATTAAATTAAAACTACATTTTAAAAACTGAGAAGCATTAAGTAACAGAAAATATACCCTCTTACACACACATACATCTAAAACAGAGTCTGGAAGATATTCAATATTCAATAATAAAAATTATTCTTTATATAATTACTAAGCAATTATTTCTATAATTACAGTACTATTATTACACTTATAATTATTTATTTAATTTTTTAGTTCTACTATTATATACCAGAGATTGGGAGAATTGATAGTGCCAGGGAGAGAGAGAGAAACAGAGAGATTTAGAGGGAAAGTAAAAAAGGACCAAGTTTCAGGATAAAATAAAACATGACAAATTTCAATTCAATGAGATGAAACAGAAATATATTTTTATTCCCTGTCTTGTAAATTGGTCCAAAAACTTGACTGGAAGAGAAAGGAAAACAGCACATTGCATGAGAATGTTAGGTTTGGCATCCTTGCACATACACTCATTTGTGTGAGAGAGACCCACTGGGTATGGCATGTTTGAAGGGAGAGAGCAAATCATGGGATGTTTTATGTTCTATATTCTGAGATCAAGCTGTTTGGCTGCTTATGATTTCTTACATTCTACTCATTTAACATTTTAATTAACAATCTTTTTTCATTTTCACTTTTAAGGACACTGCATCTTACCCCACAGAATTATTGTATGGTGATCATATTTCTGTCCATTGATGCTGCTATTCCAATTAAGAAGAATCCTTAAATACGTGTCTCACAGTGGCATCAAATTCACTATTTCCAATCCTGAACTGCCCAAGTGTGTCTGCCATCACAATGAATAGGAAAATGATCTACAATGGCTCATTCCAAAAATCAATGAACCATCTTTGACTTCTATTTCTGTCACTTTGATGTAAAATCACTATCTCCTCTTTATTTTGTCCACATAATGTCTCTCATGAGTTATTAAATCTCATCTACTATGGACCACATGTGGCCCTTGTGCTCTAAATTATCCATTCTTCCCTTCCCTGTCAAATAAACAGAACCTGGGCAGACTCAGTGTCAACCACATAACATCATACATTTTCTTTACAGCTGTGGAGTATGGCTTATTCACTACATTCAGACAAGGGCATTAGTAGAGTGGTGGAGATGGGAGACACACACCCTTGTTGCTTCCTTTATCCTACTACTTAACATGTGGACATGGTATTGGCCTTGCAGTTGCCCAGGAACAGTTACAAAGATGTAAACATGTAAACTCTGCTGTCATCAGTTAGTCCATTTCCCTTAGGAAGAATCTGTTTCCTTGTAGATCATAACTGCTGTCTACAATGGTCTAATTTTAAATGTTATCTTATTTTGCTTTCATTCTTTTATTTGCTATCTTGTGTGAGTTGAAATATTTAAGACTCCATGGTAACCTAGATGCATATGTATTGCCCAAAGGATATCCTCAGTTCTTAATGGCTTGCTTGATTAACTCACCTACTTATTATCTTATGTGGATTGAATGATTTACAACTCTACTGTAACCTATAATCATACACATTAATCCTGCTGGTTTTGACAGTTCTTAATGGTTTGTTTAGATTAATCTCACTACTTGTTATTGTATGTTAATTCAGTGATGTACAACCCTTTTGTAACATGTAACCTGATGTGCGCCACACCTGTCTTTTCTCAATCCTCAAAATCAGTCTCTGGTTCCTTAAATTATACTCTTCAAATAGAACAAATCAATCAATATCTCCAAACCTCCCAAATTTACTATCTCCACCTCCTTTTACATGAATTTCATCAAACCTCAGAGTTTCCTCAATTTGGGAAGACAGATTGAGGCTTTGCTTTGTCTCTTGCCCCTCTCACAGCACTATGTAATAAATCTCTTTCACCCTTTGAAACACTTGTATCACTAGAAGGGTTTTATTTTATATTGTGAAGTGAACTTGCTTAGACCACAAAGGGATCAATTGCTAGGCATTCAGGAGTATAAAAATAAGAGCCACCAGGCTATTACTTATTATGTAAGAGTCACTAGACCAGAAGAGTCTTCCAAAATCTAGACTTGTTTTCTATGAGAATGTAAAAATTAGATTTCTTTAGTGGTTTAGCCTCCATATAGGTGTCTTTACTATTGGCAGAATTTAAGTCTCTTTTTAATGCACACACTGAGTGACTGACAATGGTGAATTTTCATTTATATTAATTCACTGCCTTGGTGGAGGAAATTAAGCCAAGTATTGAGGTGATAAGAAGTTGGGAGGAAAAATCTGCTATATTTCAGTTAAGAAAATATTTCCTTTATTTGATTTCTGCTGTACCACAGAAGACAAACTATGGGGTAACTGAGACAATGGTGTTAGATACAAGATTTAAAAATTAAAAATATTAGGAATGGTTTTCCAACATTCAGCAATGACAAGTTAACAGAAAAGATGATATATATATTCGTTGATAACTTTTTTCCTCTTCTTGGAGCATAAAAGAAAAATCAAGTTACTTCTATAATAAGTAAAGCCAAGTGGTTGACTGTGACTAGTCTTGTGCTCTTAACAGTAAAAACAGAAAACAACTAGCATGAAGAAAATGTGGAATGCCAGCTTTACAAGGAGAAGAATCCATTGGTGAAAACTAATCAAGCACCTTTCCTTGAGAGATTAAGCAAGAGAATAGGGCTCCTTTACTTTTAACAATGAAACAATTTAACATTCTTCTCACTCAAGGCAATTGTTGTATATTTTCTCCCCAGAGTCAACTTTGAAAATGATGGGAAAATTCAAGTGACATTTGTATTGAAGACTCTACTTTCATAGGTTTTTTTTGGGGGGAGGTGGGGAGGGAAAGGTCATTTGTGAATGTAAGTGTCCAGAATTTTTGAAGGATGAGTATTGCCAAATATAACCCAAACTTGGCCAATAGCAGTCTGTGGATTTTAAAACCTTTAAATAATTCCCTAGACCACTGAATCTGCTTTAGTAAGAATTAGGATACATATTCAGTGCATTACTGGAAAATCTCCAATCCCGCCTAAAATTCAGGCAGGTAAGCAGGCTTATGAGCAGACAGATAAATGCAGAAAGGGTGGTACCAATATCAAAAGAGCACATGGACATAACAAGACCCATCAACGGTAAAACAAAGGATTGGCACCAAATATCATCACAGGACTCCACTGAGAAGATAACATTCTTGTTATGCCTCAAAGGTCTTTGTATAATTGTTTTTGTTATTGTTGTTACAAGGTACCTGGGGATTGAATGTAGGACCCCTTAAAAGTGAAACAGGTGCTCAATGACTGAACTGCAGTCACTCTCCAATGAGAGGTGTTTTTTTTTCATTTGTTTGTTTGTTTTTAGGAGGTACTAGGGATTGAACCCACGATTTTGTAAATGGGAAGCAAGAGCTTAATCACTTGAGCTGCATCTGCTTCTCTAAACAATTGTTTTTTAATGTAGCAAATTTCAAATGTATGTTTAAAATTCTAGTTATCTGGCTCTTATTTGTGGCATTTCGATTATTTCTCATATTTTGTTTGCCAAATTAATGTAAACAGTATCACTGATACTCTTTTATTTTTTAAATACATATATAAATATTTAGTGTAAGCATACTAGGCATGTTTACACTAAAATTATAATCCCCCATGAAAAAGAAAATATTTACTATCTGACCCTTTACAGAAACATTTCCAAGCCCAGGGTCTAGTGAGTTGGGCATAAGAAAAAGTTTGCAATACAATAAAGCCAAATGCCTAGAGGGACATTAACCAAATGTTACAGATTCACAAGTGAGTACAGGTAGGGTGCTGATGGAGGCACTAGAAAGGACAGACAAGTTTCTCTGGGAACTTTACAAAGCTTTCTCCAGTGTGAGAGTGAAGGCTGGGAAGGAACCATCCCAGCAGCTGAAACTTTCAGGAGAGTTTGATGCTAAACCTACTACAACTAACCATGCACAGGCGTTGCCAGGTAGACACCGGTTTGTAAAGAGAAGAAAACTTCTTTCATAATTGCTCAATGTTTAGTGGCAGGCACTCTGGGTGAGGGACAAGGTTTTAAAATATTAAAATGAACATTTGGTAATTCAAATTATTCATCCCATGATGGCCAATTCTTGCTGCCTAGATTCTCCCACCTTTCCTACAACAAACCTCCCTGGAGTCCCATGCCCTTCAGAATACCTATAGGTCCTTTCACCCTAACACCAAAATCCTCCACCAATTCCCCTGCCTGCACCATCTGCACTTTCCAACACCTTTCTCAGGGCCCCACCCCTTCCATCCAGCTCTGTGCCCACCACTCCTCCACCTCTCTGGCCATGACCTCCAGCCATCTCCCAGTTTTTAAAATGGGTTCCTTAAAGCCCTCCTCTTCTGTAACTTCAGAGCTGAGTTCAATGTTGTCACCCACTTCCTCTCTCCGGCAATATTTTCTTCCCTCAACTTCCATGACTCCATTAGCTTCTGGTTTCCTTCCTCCCTCTCTGGCTTCTTCTGATCCAACGTTATATGCTGGCTTTCTCCTTTAAACGCTGGAGTTTCTCAAGACCCATTCAGTTCTCCCCAGATGATCTTCCTCTACAGTCTTGCTCAGTTCCCATCTAAGTTGGTGATTTGTCCACAAGTAACACCCTCTTCCCAACCATAAAGCAGCAAGTCAGGTTTGGCTTTCCCAAGGCCCCGCTGTATGAATTAGACGATTCCATCCCTGAAAATATTTAGGAAATCCCTTCAAAGACATAAATGCTCATTCCAATTCTCACACATGTATTCAGATATATTTTTTAGAGCAGAAGTAAAATTACTCATCAATGTTCAATATTAAGGATGTATATTACACTATTTGAAATAATTTTAAATGATGTTTCAGATATAAAATTGAACTGTCTTTATTAATTTCCTGTTTCAGGGCCTTCACTTTTGAAAAGGTAAATATTTAAAAGTAATTTATTGATTTTCAAATGTCTGATTCCGTTGAGAACACTGTATATATAGAATTATTACAGAATTTATATATTTCATTATAAGAATTTATTTTAGTGATTTATGAATAACTATCAGATTTTTCAAGTTGGTTGATCTAGGAAGAGAAAAGGCAGAAGACTGATAGGTGATAATTGTATTCTATCCATTACATTGCTTTTAGATGACAAAGTTGCCAGGTCATAATTCAAGTTTGTTTTCTTCAAAATGCTGAGCTCTCAATTTTAAGAGATAGAAACTTATCAGGCTACAATATTTCAATGCTCCAGAAATCCATGCTTCTAAATTCTCCCCACATAAATTTATTTTTCACTTATTCCTCCTTAATTTTTCTCTGTAACACAGTTCTGAGTATGCAAGATAATTGCTGAATTACATTTCCTTGATTTGTAAACAAATTTAACAAAATCTGCTTACCTTTACTGTTCGTCTTCCAGTTAAAATGAACTTGTCACATTTACAGAAATTTGTATTTCTTGTAATTTTGCCTTAATTCCTCATCTTTCTTTCCTACCTTGTCTAAAGGCTTAACATTTTCCCATTTTCCAATATTCATCTATAAGTTCCTCCCTCTATGCAACCATACTTACTCAATTCAGAACAGAGTACTCTCTCTCCCGGGACATGGTACCTCTGTCAAGGCATCATGTTTACTCTTGTATTTTATCCATTTATTTTTCACTGTTTTCCTACCACTTATGGTAAAGGATTTCACTTTAGGGTATACCCTAGTACAACCATAACTTGACTTAAGCATTCTTTCCTGACCTCACCATTACTCTCCTTTTAAAAACTTCCAGTCTCACAACAGTTGTTTTGAACACTTTCACTTTACTGAGGACCATCTTGTAATTCCTGTCACATTTAACACAGTAGGCTCACTGGCACCTCACTACCCTCAAGCAAAACTGTGGTACTACATAGTCCCTGGTCTTTTGTCAAAATTTCTATGCTTCAAATTCACTTCCTTCAAATTAACTGGGGACTGTTAGATGATGCCACATCAGGCATTTGCTTCAAATTCAGTTAATGGTTTTCAGAGAGAAGGGGCAGAAATTGTTGCAAGCTTCAAAGACAGACAATAGCTACATACCTCGAAGTCCTGTTTGGTGTGACTCGTGGAAGGAAAATACGCTACTATTTGACAGTGCAGAAGGGGAGGCTTTTTCTCTAGGGAATAGCCAGATAAGGCAGTGAAGGCAATATAGGAAAACTGTTTGAATTGACTTGGAAACAGGTGCCAATGGTGACAGACCAGGCAATCCTTAGGGTTTAATGGAAGTTTCTGGGAGTCTCAGGGGAGGAGAGAGATGAAGTGTGCTCAAGCCAGCACTTGGTGAACTATTTATTGTTTTTTTAAGAATAAGAATGTGTATTTCTTACAAAAGGGTCTTAAATGCCTCCTCCCCATCATTTTCTCACTTCTTGCATCATTAATTTCTATACAGCAGAGCTAGAGAATACATTGTCTCTGAAGGGATCTGTTTATGTTTTGCCAAATACACTCTATGGAAACTAAAACTGGGCAAAGACCTTGGTTGGTATTGTTTTTAGCTATACAGCCAAAATTGAGATCTTCACCAGGTGTTTGTGCAAAGAATGAATGTACTTATTCTACACACTGTTTATTACAGACAGGCAGATAAAGAGGGGTCGCTTTATCAAGTGATTCTGCTTTGTTTTATTTTTAATTTTTTAAAAAGATACTTAGATTACATAAATGTTACACAAGAATTATAGGGATACCTATATGCCCCACGTCCCACACCTCCTACAACCTCCCACATAAATATCCTTCTTTAGTGTGGCACATTAAATGCAACTGATAAACACATCCTGGGGCTTTGCCATTAAGCATGGACCATAGTTCATATTGTAGACCACATTCTCTCCCACACAGTTCTGCATGTTATATGATGATATAAAATGGCCTATCTCTGTGGTTGCAATGTCACTCAGGAAAATTCCCAAGTCCTGACAAAGCCCTTGTATTACAACTGCTTTTCCCTCTCCCTGCTCCCAGAGCCTCCAATGGACATTGGCTCCACATCAATGTCATAATTTCTTCCATTGCTTAAGTCACAAAATGTCTGTTGTAGAATACCAGTAAGTCCACTCTAGTCCATAGCTCTTTACCCCAGCCTGAGGAGTCTGGGATGGTGATGTCTATACCAACTCCAATTGAGAAGGAGCTTATATCCCATGGGGAAGATGGATGGGATTATCCTGCCTGCAGCTGCAGATTCTCTTCATTCCCTGGGATGGCTGTTGTCCATCATCATCTCCCCACCAGTTTTCCTGTGAGAGTCCAATGAACTGTAGAGTAGGAGTTGAAGCTCCACCAAGGTTCCAAGCCCAGCTGGCACACGGACAGTCCAAAGACTCAAGTCTCTGGACATACACCTACAAACCCCATCACCAAGTATATGTTTGAATAGAACAGACAGATGAGCCATGTGCAGGAAAGACATACTTGAGTCCAACTCTGTCTCTCTCAGGAACACAAACTACAAAGTAGGGCCCACTGATAAGGCACCAAACTCCTGACCTATTCGCCCTGATATAGGACTTGGATCTCTCAAAGCCCCATTATTTAGGGTGATATCCACTTTGGAATTCTATGAGAGCCTACTGAGATGTTTGTAGTCTCCCCCTGCACTTGGGGGACTGTTGCTGCTCCCTTAGAAAATGTGGCAGAGCTCTCTAGGACAGGAATTATAAGGAATTCTTTCATTTGTTGAGAGATTCTCCACCCACTGTGACAATGCCCCATGAACATTTGAACTTTTTTATATACCTTATATTTATGTTCAGGTGAACTTCCTCACATACATCCCCAATCCTTGACACGCCACATCAATGATCCTCCCCCACCCCAGTTGTAATCCTTCTGTGATCCAAAGCTTCATCAATTATAAAGCCATTACAATAGCTGAATACAATTAGTAGGAAAATGAAATAACATTGCTAAGTTTAAATATAAGAGATAAAATATGTAAAAATTAAAAAAAAACTAAAAGTAAAATAAAATTAAAAGATTGGGTTATTAAAAACATGAAAAATATATAAAAAAAATTTTTTTTGACCTTTTGCCTTTCATCACTACAATATCTGTTGTCCAGTCTGTACCGTGGCACCTTCCCCTCTCATTCCCCAGGGTATCTCTATTTTTCATTTTGTTTTTAAAGAAATTTTAGGTCACAGCAAAGTCACACACAGAATACAGAAGACTCTCATATACCGAACATCCTGTCCCTTTCCTCCCCCCAATATTAATACCATTTTTTATGTGGATGGTAGCATTGTTATAACTGATATACAAATAGTGAAACATAGCTACTAAACATTGTCAATGGTTTACACTATGGTTTACATTTTAGACCATACACTTTTATAAATTTTTACGATATTTACCATGTCCTGTGTCCATCACTGTACAGTAATGAAGAACATTTTCACTGACCACTAAATACCCCCTGTTTGTTCTATTCTATTATTCCCACCCCATCCCCCCTTGGCCCATGATGACCACTGGCTTGACTCATTGGATGACAAGATTCATAGTTACATGCAACAAGAGGTCTTGACACACTGGTTTGTCCTCCCCTATTAGGAAGTGCCCTTGCTTTGAGAGACTCCTGTCTGTATTTCTGAACAAATCAGTCCTCCCAAAAATGGGAGTCCAATTCCTTCCTGCTCATTATGTGGGTCCCCAGCACTGATACAACACATTATAACAGAATGAACACTCACATACTCCCTAAAAGTCTGTTTTAATAAATTTTTTAATATTGATCAGTCAATACAAATGGTAAACAAATTTAATATGAAGTTAAACTTTTTAAAATTCAGTTAATTTAATAATTTTATCCATCTTTTCATGAGAGCTAAACTTAATTGTCCATTTTATTTTATTAGCCCTTTAATTTTTAAAAATATATTCTTTCTTTATTTTTAAAAGGTACTTCGATTACATTAAATGCTACATAAAAACTATAAGGGTTTCACATATGATCCACTCCCCACATCTCCCACTTTTCCCCACATTATCAAGTTCTTTCATTAGTGTAGTACATTTATTGCAATTGATGCACACATTTTGGAGCATTGTCACTAAGCATGGATTATAATTTCACTGTAGTTTATACTCTTTCCCACTCAATTCTGTAGGTTATGGCGGGATATACAATGGTCTGTATCTGTCATTTGGAACAATTCCAAGTCCTGAAAATGCCCCCTATTATAACTCTTTTTTCCCTCTCCCTGACTTCAGCAACTCCATTGGCCACTGTCTCCACATCCATGATATAATTACTTCCATTGCTAGAATCACAATAAGTCTAAAGTAGAATACTTCTAAGTACACTCTAGTCCATATTTTATCCCCCAATCTTGAGGATTCTGGAATGGTGATGCCCACTCCACCTCTAATTGAGAGGGGGCTTTGATCTCCTATGGCTGATGGATGGGACTCCCTTGCTTGAAGTTGTAGACTCTCCTGGTTCCCTTGTGTGATGGTTGTCCATCCTCACATCTTCATTAGTTGTCCTGGGTGAGTCCAAGGAACTGGAGCATAGATGTTGCAAATCTGCTGAGTCTCAGGGCCCTGCAGACATATGGGCAGCCCAGAGATTCAAGTCTCTTGGATGTACACCTACCAACTCCAGCACCAAGTATAGGTTCAAACAATAGGGGCAGAATAGACAGGTGTAGAGAAGTCACATCTGAGGCCAACTATCTCACACTTGGGAGCACAAATTCCAAAGTAGGGCCAGCTTGCAAGGCACCAAACTCTGGAGCTATCTGCCATGACTATAGGACCTGGGAGTCTCCAGAGCCCTCAGGAGCCCTACTGTTTGGGAGAGTATCTGCTTTGGCAGTGTATGAGATCCTGCTGAGACGTGAAAAGCATTACCACTCCGATGGCTCCCAACTCACGTTGAAGTCTTATAGCTATATAAACTCATCTGTTTTACATTTTCCACCTTTTATTCGAGGTCTTTTTCCAGTTACATCACCAGTCAGTGCTTGGTAGTAATTCCTCTGTGCCAAGGAGACTCATCCCTATGAGTCATGTCCCAAGCTGGGAGGTAGGTAATGCATTTATATTCTGAGTTTGGCTTAGAGAGAGGCCAATTTTGAGCAACAAGGAGTCTCACAATAGGTAACTCTTAGGCACCCTACAACTCTAGGCTAAGTTGTAATTTCAAGAGCAAAGGTTCATAAGCATAGTTACCAATATCAATGGCCCATCAATGGACCATCCTTCTTCACTAGTCATTGCCCCTGTACTTGGGTGACTGTTGCTGTTCTATTAGAGAATGTGGCAGCTCTCTCCAGAGTGTGAAATCAATATTCTTTTGATTGTGTGATATGCTACCCACTGCAGCAATGCCCCATGGACATTTGAACACATTTACATTCCTTATATGTATACCCAGGTGAACTTCCTCCCATGTATCCACCATCACTGACACACCACACCAATGATCCTCCCTTTCCACAGTTGTAATCTTTCTGTGATCTAAAACCTCATCAACAATGAAGCCAATTATATCACCAAATACAATGAATAATAAAATGAAATAATAATGATAGGTTTAAACATAAATAAAATACATAATAATTTAGAGAATCTAAAACTAGTGTCTTAATTTTTTTCATTTTGTATTCAAAGAAGTTTTAGGTCACAATAAAGTCACATATAGAATATAGGGGGCCCCCATGAACCCAAAATGCTCTCCCTTTTTCCCCTTCACATATTAATATCCTTTTTACATGTTAAGGATATATTTGTTATAGCTGATATTATATATATATATATATATATTTTTTACCGGGTGGTCCCAGGGATTGAACTTACACTTTTATAAAATTTTCATGTAATTTCACAGGGCCTGTTTCCATCATTGCAAGATTAGGCAGAATGCTTCCATTGTCCCCTAATTACCGCCTCTTCTATCTTTTCTATTCCTCCCTCCCCCTCCCTTCATGGTCCAGGGTGAACGCCAGGCTTCACTCCTTGAAGGACAAGATTCATAGATACTTGAAACAATGCTGAAGGCTTGACAAATTAGTCTGTCCTCCTTTATTAGGAACCACGCATGCACTCAAGATACACCCTCCCATCTGTTTGAGAATATATCAGGCTTCCCCAGCATGGGAGTCCAACTCCTTCCCACTCATTATGTGGGTCTCCACGCACTGATACAATAGAATATGACAAAATGTTCCCTTACACATTCTCTAGAAAACTGCCCTAGGTGCACCCTGCCCCAAATGCTGTCCTGTCCAACACCCCAAACAAGTAATCCTTCATGTCATATTGCCAAAAGAGCTTTCTCAACATTGTAGTTTCAACTATATACCCATCAATACCCATTATTCACCTGCTTGCTTGCCCAAACCTCTGCCAGTTCCAAGTACAGTTCAACATATCCTCCCCACCTTTACCACCCTGTCTATCTTGCACCACCCAGCCCATTAGTGTCACTATACCCTGTCATGTCCCTTCACTGCTCAACTACTCACTTCCACCTTATCATAGATTTCACCCATATGGGCATTGGCTCACAAACTTCTTCTCCCTTTCCAGTTCCTGTAAACCTATCTTCCAGACTCTAGCTCTCTGAGTCTGCTCAATTTGCTTAATTCATATCGAAGAGGTCATGTAAGATTTGTCCTTCAATGCCTGGCTTGCTTCACTCAACATAAGGTCCTCAAAATTCATCCATGTTATCCCATGTTTTAGTACAGTATTCCTTCTTACAGCTGAGTATAATTGTATCTATGTACCACATTTTGTTGATCCATTCATCTGTTGGATGATCATTTGGATTGATTCCAACTTTTGGCAATAGTGAATAATGCTGTGATGAACATTGGTGTGCATATATGTGTTCATGACCTTGTTTTCAATTCTTCTGGGTATATACCCAGCAGTGGAATTGCTGGATCATATGGAAGTTCTATAGTTAGCTTTTTGAGGAACTGCCAAACTGTCCTCCAAAATAACTGGAACATTTTACATTCCCACCAGCTGTGGATGAGCATTCACATTCCTCTGCAACATTTTCAGTCCTCTATTTTTTAATAACTGCCAGTCTAATGGGTGTAAAACTTTCTCATTTTAGTTTTGATTTGAATTTCTCTAATGGCTAGTGATGTTGAGCATTTTTTCATGTGCCTTTTAGCTACTTGTATTTCTTCCTTGGAGAAGTGTCTTTTCAAGTTGCTTGATCATTTTTTAAATGATTTGTTTGTCTTTTTATTTTTGAAGTGTAAGATTTCTTTATATATGCTGGATATATTAGGCTCTTATCACATATATGGTTGCCAAATATTTTCTCCCATTGGGTAGGCTGTCTTTTTAATTTTTTGGTAACCTCCTTTGAAGTGCAAAATTTTTAATTTTGAGGAGCTCCCATTTATCTATTTTTTTATTTGACTGCTTGTGCTTTGGGTGTGAAGTTCATGAAACTGTTTGCTATTACAAGATCATGTAGATGTTTCCTGATGTTATCTTTCAAAGTCTTTATGGTCTTGTCTCACATGGGAGGAAGTTCACTTGGACATACATATAAAGTATATAAATGTGTTCAAATGTTAATGGGGCATTGTCACAGTGAGTGGAGATTCACAAAATAACTGACAGAATATTGAATTCCCATCCTGGGGAGCTTATCACATTCTCTAATGGAGCAGCAACAGTCCCCCAACTGTAGTGGCAATGACTGGTAGGGAAGGGTGGTTCTTTGATAGGCCCTTGATATTGTCAATGTGCTTGTGAGCCTTTGCTCTCTAAATTGCAACTTGGCCTAGTGTTGTGGGATGCCTAAGAGTTGCCTCAAGAGAGCCTCCTTGTTGCTCAAATGTGGTCTCTCTCTAAGCCAAATTCCACATATAAATGTACTACCTTCCGCCTAGAAAGGGTCATACTCCCAAGGATGAGACACCCTGGCACTGAGAGATTACTACCAAGAACCAACTAGCAATGCAACTGGAAATAGACTTTGAATAAAAGGGGGAAAAGTAAAATTTAATATGTTTATATGATTAAGAGACTTCAAAATGAGTTGGGAAGTCATCCCAGAGTTAACGCTTATACACGTCTCAGCAGGATCTCACAGATCACCAAAGTGAATACTACCCAAAATAATGGGTTTTCTGAGGTTTCTGAAGGCCCATAGGCCCTATGGTCAGGGCAGATAGCTCTGTAATTTTGTGCCTTACCAGTGGGCCTCACTTTGGAGTTTGTGCTACTGAGAATGACAGAGTTTTACTTAGTTATGGTTTCTTTACACATGGCTCATCGTTCCCTTGTATTTGAACCGATACCTAGTGCTGGAGTTGGTAGGTGTATGTTCAAAAGGCTTGAATCTTAGGGCTGTCCATGTGCCAGCTGGTCCCTGAGCCTCAGTGTATTTGCAACACCTACTCTCAAGTTCATTGGACAAATGTAGGACAACTATGTAAGATGATGATGAGCAGTAACCATCCCAAGGAACAGAGAGAGTCTGTAACTGCTTCAGAATAATCCCTTCCATGAGCCCCATGGAATCTAAGTCCCCTCTCAATTAGAGTTCGAGTGGACATCACCATCCTAGAATCCTCATGACTGGGGAATGTACTATGGAGTAGAGATACTTATTATTCTACTGTAGAAGTATTGTGATTCTGGCAATGGAAAAAATTACAACATTGATTTGGAGGAAGTGGCCACTGGAGCCTCTGAGGTCCGGGATTGGTAAAAGAGGTGTAATACAGGGTTTTTTATGTCTTTGTAATGGTCCTGAATGACATTGCAATGATAGATATAAGCCATTACATATCTTCCCATAATCTGTAGAATTGTGTGGAGGAGAGTGTAAACTACAATGTGAACTATGATCCAGGCTCAGTGGCAATGCCCAGGATACATTTATGAATTGCAGTTAATGTGCCACACTAATGAAGGATGCTGTTTATGTGGGAAGGTGTGGGAAGTGTGGGGAGTGGGGCATATGGGAATCCCTATATTTTTTGTATCATTTATGTAATCTATGTATCTAAAAAATAAAAATATATAAGAGTTACAATGTCAGTGATAATATATATATTATATTGGTTAACAAAATCTGAGTAATATTCTAAATTCCACAAACAAAAGAGAAGTTAACTAGAATTTTAAAATTATAGTTGAAATTTTCTACATAAAAAACGTATCCAAAGATCTTAGAGGCATAACAAGAAGGTTATCCTCTCAGTGGAGTTCTGTGCTATGACTTGGTGTCTATCTTTTGTTTTGCCTTCTGATGAATTTCTCTATGAGCATGTGCTCTTTTGATCTTGGTACCACCATTTGTGCATTTTCGTGTTTGCTTACAACCTTACTTTACTGCCTGATTTATAGGAGGGATTTGAGATTTTTCAGTGATGATCTGAATGTGTAGCCTAATTCCTACTAAAGCCAATTCAGTGGTCTAGGGAATTAATTAAAGTTTTAAAATTCACAGAGTGGTTTTGGCCAGGTATAGATTTTATTTGGTAATATTCAACCTTCAAAAATTCTGTACTCTTGCAATAAAAATAACAATTGATTTTAGCCAAAAAGAAAATGAAAAACATACAAACAAACAAAAAAAAACTGGGAAAATAGGGTTTTTAATACAAATGTCACTTGATTGTTCCCATCATTATAAAAGATGACTCTGGGGATAAAATTTTAAACAATTCCTTTGAGTGAGAAGAAATTTAAATCTTTCCTTTGTGAAAAGTAAAACAGCACTGTTCCCTTGCTTGATCTCTCAGGGGAAGGGGATTAATTAGTTTCCAATCATGAATTCATCTCCTTGTAAGGGCGGCATTCCACATCTTAACACAGGCTACTTGTTTTTCCTTTTAAGTGTATAACAGTATCATTGTAAACCCTATGACTACTAATTATGGAGATCAGTTGTTTTTATTTTATGCTCCAAATAAAGAATTATTTCATCAAGAAAAGTTTTATATCATCTTTTCTGTTTACTCTAGATTGACTTAATCTTTTTCTTTCTGGTCATTGCTAAAGGTAGCAAAACCATTCCTAATATTTTGAACTTTGTAAATCTTGTATGTAACACAGCTGTCTTAGAAGCCACATAATTTGCCTTGTTCAGTACATCAGACTTCAAATTAAGGAAATATCCTTTTAATTAAAATATAGTTGATTTTTCCTCCCAACTTCTCATTGTCTCAGTACTTGCTTTTAATTTCCTCCAGAAAGGCAGAGAATTATCTTAAAATGAAAATTCATTTGCAGTTTTCGGTGTGTGCATTATAATAGAGACTTTATTTCTCTTCTGAGTAAAGACATCTAAATGGGGGTTAAACCACTATAGAAACCTATTTTGTACTTGCTCATAGAAAAAGAAAAGTCTAGATTTTGGGATATTGTTCTGGTCTAGTGACTATTAGGCATTAATTAATAGCATGGAGGCTCTAATTTTTATACTCCTGCATGCCTAGCACTTGGTCCCCTCATTGCCTAGCCAAGTTTACTGCTGATCATGCAAAATAAAACTCATCTAGTGACACTAGGGTTTTAGAGAGAGAAAGAGATTTATTACTTAAGGAGGTAGAAGGCAAAGCAAAATCTTAGATCTGTCTTCCCAAATTGGAGAAACTCTGAGCTTTTATGAAATTCAAACAAATGGAGGTGGAGATAGTGAATTTGGGACGTTGTGAGGTATTGAGTCATTTGTACTATTGGAAATGCGTAATGTCATGACCCAGAGTCTGCTTTTGAGGATTGACAAACCCAGCTGGGGTAAGCCTAAGGTTACAGGTTACAACAGGTTTGGAAAATGTTTAATTAACATAAAATAATAAGTATGGAGATTAATCTAAAAAACCATTAAATTTTGACAAAACCATCAGTAGTATATATGGTTATAGGTTACAGGATAAAAGAAGCAACAAGGTGTGTGCCTCCAATCTCCACCACTCTTCTAATGTCCATGTGGGTGGCACTGAGTCTACCCAGGAACTGTTCATTTGAGAGAGAAGGGAAGAATGGATGCTTTAGACCAGAGCAACATGTAGTTTATAGTAGATGAGACTGAATAACTTATGAAAGACATTTATGTAGACAGATTAGACAGGAGATGATTTGCACATCAAAAGAGACAGAAATATAAGTCAAGGATGTTTCACTGATTTTTAGCATGAGCAATTGTAGATGATTATCTTGCTCATTGTGATTGCAGACACACATGGGCCATTCAGGGTTAGAAATAATGAATTTGATGTCATAGTGAGACACATATTGAAGGTTTTATCTTAATTGGGGTGGCTGCATCAATAGGCAGAAATATAGTTACCCTGCAATAATTCTGTGGGGTATGAAGCAGTGTTTTAAAAGTCAGAATGGAAAAAGATAGTTAATTCAAATGAGTAAATGAGTAGAATATAAGAAACCAAAAGCAGTCAAACAGCTTGATCTCAGAATATGGAACATAAAACATCATGAAGTTTGTCCTCTCCCTTCACACATGCCTTATGTCGGTCTCTCTCACTCAGAATATATGTCTGCATGAGGAAGCCAAGCCAGCCTTCTCATTCAAGAAGACACACAAGAAGAAAGAGAGCTCTGTCATTTTGGAACCTGGGTCCCAGGGGAGAGATAAGCCATTTGCCTGAGAGCTTACAGCCAACCTTGGGAAGAGAGCTGAGACTGATATAGGAAGCCCTGAGAGAGAAGCCCTATGCCAGTCTACCACTGAAATCAGAGTAAAGATGGGCCCACAGAGCCTGAAGAAGAAAAGAAAACACAGGAAAGAGAGACCAGGCAGAGATAAGCAATTCTCTTGCTTCAACAAGTGGCAAATGACTTTGGTGAGAAAGAAACCTTGAGTTGGACTCTTCAGCACCTTGTCATTGTAAACGTTAACTCCAAATAAATTACCTTTATAAAAGTCAACAGATTTCTGATACTTTACATCAGCACCCCGTTTTCAGATTAATACAATGACTGCTAATTATAATCCAGAAGCTACATTAGTTGTAAATATTCCATGAATCGCCATATTTTATTGTTAAAAAATGCTTTATTGAATTCAGTTTTGTAAATAATCATTTTATTAAATAAACACTAGCCAAATAAATTATATTAAGAAATATTCAATCCTTTGCAGTCAGAATATCAAAAACCAAAGACATTTTATGGGGTATGGCTCTAATTCTTTAAGGACAAACTTTCAACTCACTAATTTTATCTTCTGCTTTGAGAGCTTAGTTATTTTGTCCACAATTGAATTTTACATTTTGATGATCAAAGTGTTTTTTTTTTCCTTTTTATCATAGCTTATTGTTGTTGTTAATGGATGTTTCATCATATTTCCTGCCTTGTATTAAGTTTTCTATTTTACCTTTTAATTTGTAGTTTGGTAGGCATTTATTATATTCACTGGTTTGGGCCCTTTCTTCCTTTCATTTTTTTTTCCCTTAAATTATAGATGAGTTTGGATTACCTCCATATTTTCTATTAAGTGTCTAATTTAAATGATGCATTTCTTCAACCAAAATAGAAAATTCTTAATAGTTTGTAAAAGGACATTCTTTAATTATATTATTAACTGCAATCATCATCCACCAACAAAATCAAATTTTACAGCCTTACGTTATTATCTAGCTTCCTTTCATTTGAAATATATTTACAGACTACCCCTTTCAGCTACAATCACATTTATAAATGTTAGTTATACCCACTATAAAGTGCTACCATCAACTCTATCCATGTCCACACATTTAAATTAACCTTATTAAAAATTCTACATACATTAAGCATCAGCTCCCATTCTCAACCAACACTTAGTTTCCTTGTAACCTATACTCTAGAGTTTACCTCTCTGCAATTACTCAGCATTTTAGTTCATGTTAGTGAGATCATACAATATTTGTCCTTTTGGATCTGATTTATTTTACTCAGCATAATGTCCTCAAGGATCATCCATGTTGTCATATGCATCTCAGTTTCATTTTTTTTCTTACATCTAGATATTACTCCACTGTATGTATATACCACTTTTTCTTTATCTACTCATCAGTTGATAGACACTTGTGTTGTTTCCATATTTTAGCATTTAAGAATAATGCTGCTATGACTTTTGGTGTCAGTTTGTGTCCTTGCTTTCAGTTCTTCTGAATATATTGCTAGTGACAAGATTGCTCATTTATATGGCAGTTATATATTTAATTTCTTGAGGAACAGAAACTTCATTTCCCTAGCAGCTAATGACATTGAACCAACCTGCATTCCCACCAACAGTGAAGGAGTGTTCTTATTTCTCAACATCCTTTCTAAAGCTTGTAGTTTTCTTGTTTTTTGTTTTTTGTTTTTTTGTATTAATTCTCATTCTATAAGGTAAGAAATTATATCTCAGTGTAGTTTTCATCTGCTTTTCCCTAGCAACTAATGATGCTGAAGATTTTTTTCATGCATTTTTTGGCCATATATACTTCCTCTTTAGAAAGATATCAATTTAAGCCTTTTGCCCATTTGTAAATTAGGTTGCTTGTCTTTTTGCCATTGAGTTGTATCATCTTTTTAGATAAATGGACATTAAATCTTTATCTGATATGTGGTTTCTAAATATTTTCTCCCAATGTGTAGGCAGGCTTTTCACCTTCTTTAAAATATCCTTTGATGCACAAAAGTGCTTAAGTTTCAGGAGGTCTCATTTACCTATTTTTTTTTCATTGCTCCTGCTTTTGATGTAAATTTTAAGAGACCAATACCTATCCAAAAATCTTGAAGATATTTTCCTACATTTTATTTAAGGAGTTTCATGGTTGTAGCTTTTACATTTATGCCTTTGATCTATTTTGCATTAATTTTTATATAAAGTGTGGGGTAGGGGAGATTCTTCTTTCTTTTGGTTATGGATATTCAGTTGAAACTGTGCAATTTGTTGGATACACTGTTCTGGATCAGCTGGGTGGGCTTGACAGCCTTGGCAAATATCACATTGCCATAAATTTGATGATCTATTCCAGAACTGAAGTTCTGTTGGTGGGTCAACATATCTATCTTTATACCACTATCATGCTGTTTTTTTACCAATGTAGCTAAGTTGTAATTTTTAAAGACAGACATTTTGAGTCCTCCAAATTCATTCTTCTTTTTTTAAAAATATATTTTTGGGTATTCAGGACCTATTATCCTTCCAAATAAACCTTTTCAAATTCTGTAGAAAAGGCTGTTGAAAGTTTTCTTGAGTTGAATCTGGAGATAAGTTTGTATAGAACTGACATCTTAATAATATTTTTTCTTCTAATCCATGAACATGGAATGCCCTTCCATTTAGTTGTTTTCTTTGGTTTCTTCTTGTGATGTTTTACAGTTTTCTAAATACAAGCCTTTTTTTGTCTTTGTATAAGTTTATTGTTAAATATTTCATTCATTTAGTCTCTATTTTAAATGGGATTTCTTCCTGAGTTCCTCCTCAGATTGCTCATTAGTAGTATACAGAAACGTCAATGGTTTTTGGATATTAATCTTGTATCCTGCCACTTTGCTGAAATTGTTTATTAGTTTGAGTAGTTTTATTGTGAAATTTTCAAGATTTTCTAGGTATAAAATCATGTCATCAACAAATAGAGAAAGTTTTATTTCTTCCTTTCATATTTGGATGCCTTTTATTCATCTGTCTTGCTTAATTGTTCCAGCTAGAAATTCTAGCACAATACTGAACAACAGTTTTGATAGTGAGCATCCTTGTCTTGTTCCTACTATCATCAGGAAAGTTTTCAGTCTTTCTCAACTGAGTACTATGCTAGCTGTTGGATTTTCATATATGCAATTTTTCATGTTGAGAAAGCTTCCTTCTATTCATATCTTTTGGTGTATTTTCATCAAGAATGGATGTGTGATTTTGTCAAATGTTTTGTCTGCATCAGTCGAGATGATCTTGTAATTTGTTTTCCTCAGTTTAGTAATGTGATGTTTTACATTGATTTATTTTCATGTATTGAACAACCCTTGCATACCTGGGATAAAATCCACTTGGTCATGATGCATATTTTTTTTAATATGCTTTTGGATTCTACTAACATGTGTCCTATTAGAGAATGTAGCACAACTCCCCAAGATGGGAATTTAATATTCTCTTGGTGATTGTGTGGATCTCACCCACTGAGACAATATCCCATGAATACTTGAATATTTTCATATATCTTAGAGGCATGCCCCAGGTGAACTCCATCCCATGCATCCTTCATCACTGACACCTTGCACCAGTGATGCCCCCCTCAATGCTATGATACTTCATGATCCAAAACCTCTCAAAAATGAAG
>JAQZBX010006676.1:36453-52648 GCA_029593785.1 Cabassous unicinctus | reverse complement strand
TTATTTCATCTTCTCCAGAAACTTTCATCTTCTCCAAAAGCCAGAGCAAAGATTCTGCCACCTTCTCTTCCACCATGACAGTCACATTATAAGGTATCATACTTGGCTGGGTCTTGTCTCTGACTTGTTCCTTACAGGGTCAGTGGTTCTACTTCCTTTTGGATGGGATTGGTTATCAGGAGAAATATGGTTTTTTTTTTTTTTTTTTTTTTTTTTTTTTCCCTTTTAAAGAACCTATTTTATTTGAAGAGTTAGAACATAAAGTTTATATTCTGTGTTCATCTATGTGTGTATTCACATTGTCACATACATGTGCAACCAAAATAATCAGATGCTCTTTTTACAATATTAGACAATCTTGAATTGTTTTATTTTTTAATTTTTTAAAATATATATTTTTATTTATTTTTAAAAGATACTTAGATTACATAAAAATGTTCCATTAAAAATGTAAAGGATTCCCATATGCCCCACTCCCCGGAACTCCCACTTTTCCCTACGTTAACAACTTCTTTCATTAGTGTAGTATATTCATTGCAATTGATGAACACATTTTGGAACATTGTTACTAAGCATGAGTTATAGTTTACATTGTAGTTTACACTCTCTCCCACTCAATTCTGTAGGTTATGGCAGGATATATAATGACCTGTATCTGTCACTGCAATGTCATTCAGATCAATTCCAAGTTCAGAAAATGCCCCCATATTACACCTTTTTTTCCCTCTCCCTGACTTCAGCACCTCCAGTGGCCACTGTTTCCACATCAATGATATAGTTTCTTCCATTGCTAGAATCACAGTAAGTCTATAGTAGAATACCAGTAAGTCTACTCTAATCCAATATGGTCCCTTCTTGACACATTCTTGTTTAATTGTCTACTTACTTGCCATGTTCTACTCTTGCTCTGACAAATCCCAGCACTCTGGGAGTTTTGGGGTGACTGGGAAGGAGCACAAGGAAACCTTCTGAGATGAACGAAATGTTCTAGTTCTTGATTGTGGTTGTATTTACACAGGTGCATATATTTGTCTGAAGTTGTTGAATCATATATTTATAATGGGTTCACTTTGGTGTATATTATACCAAATAAGCTGAATTTTTTTTTAAAAGCAAGAGAAATATAAATAAAACCTTAAGGATGGCAGTTATCTCTGGGGAGCATGCAGGGATGGATTAGGAAAAGCACACTCAAGCAGATGCCATGGTATTATTAGTTATTTTCTAGTTGTTGAGCTGAAGGGTGGGTGGGTTCATGGTTTTTCATTTCATGATAGAATTTCGTAATTTCTATTTATCTTATACATGTGCTTTTATATGTATCAAACACTACATTATAAAAGATAACTGCGTGAGTGCTCTTAAAACAACGCACAGCCTTTAAGCCAGGAGAAGGAGGGGAGAGAGATTTTAATCTGAAGAAATTGTGCGGGCACAGGAGCAGGACCCTGCCTGAGCACAGACCAGGAGGTGTGGCAAGCACAGTGGTGCACAGACATAGCCTTACACCCTGGATTTAGAAGACTCCACATTTCTTATCGAGGAGAAGGCCCTGCCGTGGTAGTGCAAGTTTAGACTAGGCAAAAGCATCCTCAGGCAAGCTTTCTCTAGCCGATAAGCAAAGCTGTGGGCACACACAACTTGTCTTCTGCAATCGCCTTTAGCCTGGTTCCCAGCATTGCTCCCTATTCCCTCCAGTGTGGCCCGTCACTGATCACTTGTTTCCATACTCATTCTTCATCTTTGGACTTAAACCTGGACTTGGCTTTCATTACCAGATATCACCTTTCCATGCCCACTAACAGCTTGGCTTCCACCCATCTGGCCCTTCTTAATCCTGGATCCTGAGAGATTCAAAGAATTGTTGAAAATTAAGATAGCTTATTCTCTTCCAAAGCATGATCTTCATTTACATATGAGTTGCAGGTGCCAAGATCTGGTAGCCCCAACGTGCTAAGAGAAGCAGTGGGAGATATTACAGATGTCCTGATTTGGGCTGAGGGAAAAGGTGACATCTCAAGTGCTAGGTGATAACGGTGAAATCTCCCCAAATGCCCAGAAGCCAATTCCATATGCTTATTTCCTGTATTTCAATTTCAAACATCTCTCAGTTTGTAACTGCCTGTGATTTTGTTTTTCAGCTGTTTCATACCCAGATTGCTACACCATGAAAGTTCAAATATGGAAGCTTGTATCTGAATAGCCTGACCCTGTGCAAAAAATAATCATATGTGACAGCTGTCAGACACTACACAGAATCTGGGTGACAGTCCCATGGGCCCCTGGCTTAATGTTATGTTTGCATAATGTGACTATACTGGAGGCTGCTGAGAAGCAATAGGATGCACTGATTAGACATGGTCTAGAGGACATCCTTACCAAAGGCGAACAGCATGCCATTTGAGTTTCAACAGGACCATTGGCTGGTGGGATTCTCACCAAAGTCAGAAACTGCCTTTGGGAAACTTCCTTTTAGATGCCTGAGTTCTTGGAGAAGTCACTGATAGATTGATGTGTATTACCCCCTTGTTCCAGATATTGCACTCAACTATAAAAATGAGCATCTTTAATTTTCTCAGCCTCTGCAAGAGAAGAAATGGAGATGGGCCATTGGAGGGCTCTTCTTCCTTCTTCTATTTCTGTAAAGTTGTGCTGAAGGGTGACTTCCGACCCTGACTTCCTCAAATCTCTGACTAGCCACTCTCTCTTGACTCTGAGGTGAATTCTCTTTTAGAGGACAGGACAGCTCCAAGTACAGTCCCCGGCTGGTCCTCATGTGGCTGAGGCTCTTGCTTTTGGTCTGTGGTGAGTAACTCAGAGCAGGACGTGGGATCCTGTCACACTGGGGCCCCACTTCCTGAAGAGCTGTGGGGACTTCTCAGGGAAGCTTGCCTGGGGAGGCTCAGGGATGTTCGGGAATGCACAGGCACCTGCTTCCAACTGAGGGCTCAGTCAGACAGATTTTTGAAGAAAACTCTTATTTCAGTTTTGTTTTTTCTCATATAAAGTGTTCACTGCCTCTGTCTTCCTTTCCACCACTAATTCTGTTCTTGTTCTTGATGTTTTCAACAGCCACAAAGATAATCCATACAACAAATAGGCAACCCAATTCCTTGCCCTTCTTCCTATCACTATTATTTCCCCTTATCCCTCCTCAGCTCCCAGCTCCAATTGTCAGACTAGCACTCACCACCACCACCACCTATCCCACTTGCAAAGCCTTGTTTTTTCAGCTCTCTCCACCCCCACACTACTCCATTGCATTTCCAGCTTACTTTCTCCAACCCTCCATCTGTAGCATGTCTTCGGCTGCCCAAGATCACTTTTATTGTCAATTACTCCACTTCAGGTCCTTGTTTCTCACAGTTCTCAGCTTAGGTTCTGTCATCTTTCACGGCAACACTGCCCTGTACACACCCTTATCTCCCTTCTCCCATAGCACTCTCCTGATTGTCACGCTTTTCTGTGTGCTTTACACTTGTGTCTAAGCAGCTGAGTGTGACTTTAAATAAAAGGCCTAATCCTGCTGACTTTCCTTGCTTTAAATCTAAGACTACATCTCTCAGGGGGGCCGTCAGCAGTGCTGGGTTATTCTGCTACCCTTTCATAGCCAATGCTCTCCTACTCTTGATGACCACTGTTTCATATCTTCTCCTTTCTCCTCAAAATGTACAATTCAGTGGTGTTATATTCACGATGTTGTACTACCACCGCCATCCATTACCAAAACTTTTCCATCACTTAGAAACTGTGTATTCATTAAACATCAATTCTCCACCACCACCCCCCACCCCTAGCAAACTACTCTACTTTCGGTCTTTAAGAATTTGCATATTCTAATTATTTCATATACGTGAGATCATACAATATTTGTCCTTTTGTGTGTGGTTTATTCCACTCAGTGTGATATCTTCAGTGTTCATCCATGTTGTTGCATGTTTTTTTTAAGTGAGTCTTTCTTTTTTTAAAAAAAGATTTATTTATCTCCCCCTTCCCCTTATTGGCTGCTCTCTGTGTTCATTTGCTGTGTGTTCTTCTGTGTCTGCTTGTCTTCCCTTTAGGCGGCACCAGGAACCGATCCTGGGACCTTCTGGTGTGGGAGAGAGGCACTCAATCTCTTGCGCCACCTCAGCTCCCTGACCTGCTGCATCTCTCATTGTCTCTCCTGTGTCTCTTTTTGTTGCGTCATCTTGCTGCGCCAGCTCTCCGCGCGGGCCAGCACTCCTGTGCGGACCAGCACTCTTGTGTGAGCTAGCACTCTGCTTGGGCCAGCTCACTGCGTGGGCCAGCTTGCCTTTCACCAGGAGGCCCTGGGAATCAAAGCCTGAACCTACTATATGGTAGTCGGGAGCCCAATCGCTTGAGCCACATCCGCTTCCCATTGCATGTATCCTTTTTAACAGCTAAATAATATTCCACTGTATGTATACATCACATTGTTTATTCATACATCTGTTGATGGACAATTGGGTTGCTTACACCTTTTGGCTATTGTGAGTAAAGCTGCTATGAGCATTGCTATTCAGGCAGTATCTTCTAATAGCAGATGAGAAAAGTTCTTGGAAATTACTTTATGATCCTAAAAAAGAAACATGTGTTGTTGTTTTGTGGGGAAGTGATTTGTAGATGATTTGTAGATTTGTAGATGATGTGGAGTGTGGGAAAAGGAACAGAAGGAAAGAAGGAAGAAAGGGAGGAAAGAAGAGAGAGGAAGAGAGGGCTGAAGAGATAGAGGCAGGGAAGGAGATACAGTGAAGGAGGAGGGGGGTAGAGTGGGGAGGGCAGGAAGGAAGGAGGGTGGATTGTGGGGAAGCTCTGGGAGGAGTTAAACTTTGCATAAGTTAGGGGTCTGCTGTACTGTACTGACCTCTGTTGGGTTCTCTTCCAGCTCTACTCCGTGAAACAAACGGTGAGTTGCACTTCCTTTTCTTCTTCATGGTGGGTACCTTGTCACCCGAGTCAACAGAAGGCCTGGGGACGGCTGACTGAGCTGGCCCTGCTGGTCCAAGACGCATCCAGGTGGCAGCTGCTGAGATGTACGAATGTCAGAGGCTCCACCGGGCTTGGGCTGCCCTGTGTTCACACCAGGCTCTGCACCTGACAAGTGCCTGCTCTGCTGGGTGAGCAGGGCTTGCTCGGACCTTCTCAAGACCACAGTCTTCTTTCTGAGATAAGATATCACTCAATGTGCTATCTTCAGTGTTCATCCGGGTTGTTGCATGCATCTTTATTTATTTTTTTTAAGTGAGTATCTCTCTTTCTTTTTTTAAAAAAGATTTCTTTATTTATCTCCTCCTCCCCCCATTGTCTGCTCTCTGTGTTCATTCGCTGGGTGTTCAGGGTAGAGAGGGAGATGCCATTTGCACAAGGAAGGCAGAGGGTGCTGAAGTTCAGTGTTAGAAGACTCTCTACCTCCCAGCCTCTGCGGCTCTAAGACCCCTGTGTGTTCCCCATCTGGGTGCTCCACCAGGACGCCGGACATCCATGGAAAACAGTATCACAGTCAGCCCTCGGCCCACGTGAGAAAGGAAGGGGTACCACTGCCTCCTTCCCATCTTCAGCCTTGCTCTGCAGCCACACTGCTACACCAGCAAATTTTTTTCTCCCAGACTCTGGTTTATGCAAACTCATTCCATCAATGTGATTCAAAGTCCTACTTTACTTAGATGAGGAGAAAATTCTCCCCTATAGAGAATGTTTCACTAAAGCATGTTGAAACATGACGAATGTGAGAATTGCTCTCTTGCGCTTAAAATACTCACTACAGGGTTACAAGAGGTTGTCCCGTGACCTCAAGAACCAGGGACCTCAGGCTGTAGGCTCTGTGGATTAGGAATTCTTGTAACAAGAGAGATTCAGTACCTTCAGCCTTCTTGGTTTCTCACCTGATGTTTGTCCAAGTCTAGCTCTGCCTTGTGAATGTTTCTTCTGGCTCCTCTTTTATCCCCATAAAACCACATGCTTAATCCTAACCTAAGCAGGAATCAAAAGCCTCACCAAAGATGCAGAAACGAAAGTTTCTGCCACCTGGTATTTGCCAGGTGGTCTCTTCTACCTGGGAATCATGTGAAACAGCCTCTGAGCTGCAAGACTGAGATCCAGATCCTTGTGGCAGGCCCTGTCCAGTTTTATACTCCAAACCCTGCCCCACCCCCATCGGCTCCATTCAGAGGAGCAAGTTACAAGGGCCTAAATGCCCACCCCACCCCCTTTTTTGAAGTATTGCTACTAACCATGGTCTATAGTTTACATTATGGTTTACACTTTGCACCGCAGTTTTATAGGTTTTGGCAAAATGTATAATGGCCTGTATTTGTCATTGCAATGTCATGCAGGACAATTCCAATGCCCCCAAAATGCCCCATGTCACACCTACTCTTCCCTCTCCCTCTGCTCAGAACCTCTGGTGACCACTGCCTTTGTATCAATGTTGCAAGTTCTTCCATTGCTAGAATAATAATAAATCTACTTTTGTCCATAGTTTCAATACCCCCTTATGTTTGTTCATTACTCAGTCTTGAGGATTTTGGGATGGTGATGCCCACTCTGCTTCAGATTGAGACGGGTCTTAGATCCTATGGGGCAGATGGGTGGAACTGTCTTGCTTGCAGTTGCAGATATTCTCTGTTTTTTTGGGATGGGTTTTGTCCATCATCCTTTTGTTAGTTGTCCTGGGTGAGTCCGATGAACTAGAGAGTAGGTATTGGCTGCAACTCTGCTGAGATTCAGGCTAAATGCCATTTTTATTCCTTTCTCTGCTCAGCTCCAAAAGCCATGCTGCTCTGCAGTCCTCTGGGGAGCACAGTTTTCCAAAGAGAGAAATTGACTCTAATGTACAGGGTATCCCATGCCCAGCACAAAACAATGCCATGGAGGGAATTAATTTTTAAAAATCCCAGGAAAAAGCATTCCTGTAGGAAGACTTGGAGATTACAGATGCCTGACCAGGACTCATTGCCCCATCATCCAGAGCACTTGGCATTTTCATCTGGTGAGGGGAGAAAGAGACTTGTCTTAGGAAAATTCTTAAAATTTCCCCAAGTGCAGGGGCTATGCACTGGGTAGACAAATGCCCTAAGAGCCAGTGTTGTCACTGTGACATTGCAACGTTTCATGAGCTGCTGGGGGAAATAAGGAGATGAGGTGAGAGCAGAACACAACATTAACCATATTTATTCATGCAGAAAACAGCCTCTAAGACAAGAAGAGATACATTCCTGAGGCTTAAGGTATGGGGTTGAATTTTCTCCCTATGTCATGGCTTCTATGGAGACATTTTAAAGCAAGGGTGCTGGGCTATAAGGATGTGTGCATACAGGGCACTTGCAAGCAAGTGCACACCTGTTCTTTCCATTAAGGAAAGCAATAATAGGGGCAGGGGAGGCTCAGCAAAGAGGGAATTGAGTTTTTCTATATCTTTCTCAGACATATCTTTGAAAGAGATACTGTGTTTCTGAGATGTGAAGGGAAAGAGAACAGAAGGAAATAACCAATGTGACTTACAACAAAGATGAAAGAAATGTATTTACTTTTACTAAAATTTCGGGCTTCACCATCTCCAATGCCACCTGCAACGACAGTGGTCAATATCACTGCACTGTGTCTGGGAAAGGTGTTTTACTCATGCATAGAAAGTTCAAAAAGAGTAAAGATCCAGGTCAAAGGTAACGGTTGTATGCTGCTGCATTGGGGCAGGATGTGCAGGGGGTGAGTAGAGTGGGCTCGTATCAAAGGACTGTGGTGGAGAGCAGTGTGGGGTAGTCTCTGTGTCCAGCTGGCTGTGTTGAGTCCTCTTTGCAAGTACTGAGAACACAAAGTGCCCCCACCAGGGGCTCTAAGCTCCACTGCCCCGGAGTACATGTCTAATGCTTCTCTCTAGAGCTGCTCTTTCTGACAACCCCTCCAGGCCCACAGAGGCGAACTCAGTGACCCTGCCCTGAGGGACTGGGGGTCCTTCACAGGAGCAGATGCACAGCTCCAGTGCTGCTTCTTCAGAGATGGCTGAGCTCTGAGATCCATCTGGAGAAGGTCCCCAGAGCTCCAGATTGCTGCCAGGTAGAGGAAAGTCTCGGGTCTTACTAGTGTGAGGCACAAACAGTGAATTCAAAGTCATTTGGAGCCAGAAATACCGGATATATGTGCATAGTGAGTACCAGTGGAGCAGTCTGCCAGGGAGGATGGCGGAGGGCAGGGCAGGTCAGAGCAGGGATGCAAGGCCAGTGCCCCCTGTCTGCTGTGTTCAGCTCCTGCAGGAAGAGGAGCCGTTCTAGAGAGGTACCTGATCAGGGCCCTTGGGGATCTTGATTGCTGTTCTCATTCAGAAAAGAAAATAATTTAGGAGACACGTACTGTGTGTCCCTCAGTATGGAGAAATAGCTGCATAAATACATGGTTCCTGACTATGAGAAGGTGATGTTCAATCAGCACTCTAAAAAACTAAGGGAAAATATGTGGTGATATATTGTATAGGATTGTCCAATAACAGGCTGCAGAGAAGGGAGAAATCTGAACGAGGTGGTAAGAGAAAGCTTTGTGGGAGAAGTGCGTGGAATCCACTAAGAAGAGCTAATGGAAGAGAAGTTGGGGCCCTTCTTTTTACAGAGACTTTTTTTTTAATTAGAGAAGTTGTGAGTTGACAAAACAATCATGCACACCATACAGGATTCCCATACATCGCCTCACCACCAACACCTTGCATTGTTGTGGAATATTTGTAACAAATGATGAAACAACATCGTCAAAATATTACTGCTAACTATAGTCCATACCACCCTTTTATTAACACCATGTATTAGTATTGTATATTTGTTATAGTTCAGGAGAGAACGTCCTCATATTTGTACTGTTAGCCACAGTCCATCATCCACCACAGGGTTCACTGCATTATATAGTCCTATCCCTCGTGCAATCCATCCAAAGTGTACATTCAGTGGCTTTCAATTTCATCACAAAGTTGTGCTGTCATCACCTCAATCTACTTTAGAGCATTTTCATTACTCCAAAAGAAAAAATTCCATGTCCCCTTTTACCTGCTTATTGTTGACCCTTAGAATTGATATAGAGTCTTCTTTGGCATTGCTGCAAAAATATTACAATATTACTGTTAACTATCATCCATAAGTCACATTAGTTGTATTTTCTCCATGTATCACCATATTCTTAACACCTTGTAATAGAACACTCTTGTGTTTGTACTATTAACCACAATCCTCATCCACCACCCAAATCACTAAGTTATACGTTCCCTAGATTATCCTCTGGCTGTTTTTCAATTGGACTTTACATCCCTATACTACCCCTTTCAGCCACAATCACATTTATAAATCAGCAGTGCTGGTTGTACTACCTCATTTCCAAATATTTCCAATCAACATTATTAAAAATTCTACATACATTAAGCATCAGCTCCCCCTTCCCAATCCACATTCTAAATCTTAGTGACCTATACGCTAGTGTTTACCTCCAAGAGTTTACTCATCAAGTTTAATTCATATCAGTGAGACCATACAATATTTGTCCTTTTGTGTCTGACTTATTTCACTCATCATAATGTCCCCAAATTTCATCCATGTTATCCTACACATCCTGACTTCCTCTCTTCTTTCAGCTGAATAGTATTCCATCATATGTATATACTACATTTTGTTTATCCATTCATTGGTTGAGGGACACTTGGGTTGTTTCCATCTTTTAGCAATTATGAAAAATGATACTGTGAATATCAGTGTGTAAATGTCTGTTCACATCCCTGCTTTCAGTTCTAAATATATTCCCAGTAGTTGGGCTTGTTTTGAAAGATAAAAAGAAAAGAGAGTATTTGTTATCCTGAACCATGTTATTTAATGTCAGCATTGACACTTCCAATATCCTCTCTCATTCTCAGATGAAGATATATATACATTGTGCCATAAAACAAATGTCTAATACCTCCAGAAGGCTGAGCTTTCCCAGATTTGCTCAAAACTCAGCCCTGGTGAAAACAGATCACAACAGCAAAAAAATTATAGCTATCTTCATGAACAGTTAAGTGCAGCAGGCCTTACACTAGTGCTCACTAATTGAATCCTCACAATTGTATGAGATAACTATCATTACCATCTACATTTTACAGATGGTAAACTTTCATGAAGTCCAACTTACCATTTTTTTCTTTCATGATGTTGTAGTTAACGAGTCATTGCCAAGCCCAAAGTCACCTAGATTTTCTCATATGCTATCTTCTATAGTTGCATAGTTTTGTGTTGTACATTTAGCTCTATAATCCATTTCAAGTTAATTATTGTGAAAGATGTAAGGTCTGCATCTAGATTAATTTTTTTTTTTTTGCATGTGGATGCCCAGTTGTTTCAGCAACATTTGTTGAAATGACCATATGGGAAACTGAGTCTCAGAGAACTTAAATAATTTGATCAAGGACACATAGCAAGTAAGAGTTGGAAACAACCTTCACACCCAGGCAGTTTGATTTGCACCCTGGGCTTGTAACCACTATGCTACTGTGCTTTGAAAAACAGGAGTTTGGGAGCTGAAGGACCTGAGAGTCACATTGTCCTAGGGAGGAAATGGTAATGCTACATCCTGTGTCGCAATATTACTCTGTCTTCTTACACTGCCACGCCAACCAGCCATTGCCAATTCCATATCAGCAGAGATCTTGTTTTCCCCCTTTAAATGGTATAAATCCAAACTTTACCCAAGGTCTTTGCTTTCAGGACTGGTCACACTCATTCTCTGCCCCTGAAATGTTCTCTACTGAGGATACACTCATGTCATCTTCTATTCACGCAGGAGTCCCCGTCTCTGACGTGACCTTGAAGACACGGCCCCCAGAGGGACAGGTGATGGAGGGAAAGAAGCTGGTCCTTGTCTGCTCAGCTGCTAAAGGCACAGGCGACATCACCTTCCTCTGGTACAAAGGGGCCCTGGGTTTAAACCTGGAAACAAAGACCCAGCGTTCCCTGACGGCAGAGTTTGAGATCCTTACTGCAAGGCAGAGCGATGCTGAGAGATATTACTGCGCAGCTGACAATGGCTACGGTCTCAGTCTCAGTGGGCTGGTGAGCATCACTGTCAGAAGTAAGTTCCACTCCTCTTCATCTCCGTCAGCAGGTCTCAACTGTCTCCCTGAACAAGAAGTTGAAATGGAGCTGAGCCTCTGTGGGCAGGGATTAGGAGTCAGCTGTATCATCAGAGTCCCCCTCTGACTGCCCCACTGTCTCTGTCAGTTCCAGTGTCTCGCCCTGTCCTCACCCTCAGGGTCCTGGGGGCCCAGGCTGTGGTGGGGGACATGGTGGAGCTTCACTGTGAGGCCCAGAGAGGCTCTCCCCCGATCCTATACCGGTTTTATCATGAGAATGTCACCCTGGAGAGCAGCTCGACCCCTTCTGGAGGAGGAGCATCCTTCAACCTCTCCCTGACTGAAGAACATTCTGGAAACTACTCCTGTGAGGCCTCCAATGGCCTGGCGGCCCAGCGTAGTGAGGAGGTGACACTCAACATCAGAGGTACTGCTCAGACTACAGAACTGTCTTAGTCAACGTCTCTTTTCCAGCACCCTGGGAGGGTTTCGTGGAGGCCACAATGCTTCCAGGGGTGTAATACCAAAGATGGGGCATCTGTAGTTGGTGCTACCTTAGGCCATGAATCTAAGGGGTGCGGAGGACATAAAGGCTGGATGTTTTTCTCCTTTCATCAACATGATAGGCCGCAAGCCCTTAGATATGCAAGTAAATGCCCCCTGGGAAGTGCAGACTTGGGACTGCAACCCACGCCCAAATTCTCCACTCCGAGGCCCTAACCCTTCCCTTGGGGCTCACACACAGGTCTCTCTCCTCAGTGCCTCCCAAGGAGAGAAGAGACTTTCTTACTTCTGGAGTCCTGGAGGTACTGCTTGGCATCTTTTGCACCACCACTGTGGCTCTATTATTTTGCTACTGGTTCAAGAGAAAAAAAGGTTAGTATTTATAGAGATTAGGATTGTTACTGTGACCTTCATTTTCACTGAAATAGGCTGAAGATATATATATATATATATATATATATATATATATATACCATAAAATATGGTTATATCCCACTAGCCACCCTGCCTACAGGTCTGTTCACAACCATCCAGTGAGTAGGAACTGTACTTATTAAAATAACACAATGCTATCAGTAGTTCCTATCCCCATGTGCTATCTGTTACTGTTCAATTGATACCTTGTACTTCTGTGATTTAATATTTTACACAAAAATATAACTATTTAAAATAATTAATCAGTCACTAGAAGAGCAATACAGTACAGAGCTCCAGCTATATTGACCATCTCCCAATTCTAAAGACAATGCATCAAGTTCTTATTTACCTGAGGGTGAAATACCACATGCTTTTTCTTCTCCTTGTAATGCTTGTTCAATCATCCATACCTTCTAATCACTACTGGATCTTTCTCACTTTTCAGCTTAAATGCCATTTCCTCACAGAGGCTTCACCTGGCCACATAACTTCAATTGTTCTTTTCTACTATTCTTCATCAGAGTACCAAGTTCTTTAACTTCATACTTTATCACAACTGGTAATTACATATTTGTTTATTTAACCTTAGTCTCCTGTTCTCTACTGAGCAAGTTGGAGGCTGGGCAAGAGAGGACAATGTGAGATTCTTATTTAAGTTCCAAGCTTTTTGGGCATCTCACCTCATCTATAAGATGGCTGTGGCAGCCCTTGCCTCCAGGGATTCTTGTCATGATAAAATTAGGTGGTGTGGTTGCAGAAACAGAAAGAAAAAATACAATAAACTTGACCATTCAGAGATTTGGGTTCCATTTCTAGCTCTGTTATTAATTGGATTTGTGGCTTTGGGAGGCTCACTTATCTCCTAATCTGTGAAATAAAAGCTCTGCTTAAATTAAATTATCAGCAAGAGGCATGCCTCATCCTATAGCATGCAATCCATGTCTCAGATTGTGTACTTATCTCATTTCTAGTTTTCTTGTTTCTTAATAAACTCTTTACTCTCTTGCCTACCCTATGGCATGTCCTTAAATTCTTTTATGCGACATAGCCAAGAACCTAGACACCCAGAAACCAGAGCATTCTGCTAACATATTTGGCAAGCCAAGCCAGGAGACAAAGAGAACAAGATATTAGTCATGTCATCCAGTTCTAACCACAGTGTTGGACCCATCTTCCCTCAACCTCAATAGAATAGCCAGGCAGTTTTACACTCTGTCAGGCACGGCCTACTCCCCATAACCAGCAGGAAGCAGTTACAGAAGAATGACCATAGCCTTTCAGATCCCTCTTAAGAATAAGGGTGTAAACTCTCTGAGGGGGGAGTTGAGGCAGGTTAGTATAGGGAATGAAGGAAGATGGAGGAAGACATCCTGTCACAGCTGGGACCCAGCAGAGAACATGGCCGGCTGAGAACATGGCCATGGGACCCTGCCTGGAAACCCCCTGCTTCTAAGGACAAAACCAGAAAGACTCCATCAAGACCCTCCCCATGAGACCCCATTTGGAACTCTTTCTGAGGTCAAGGGGAAGCCCTGGATACCTCCAAACAAAAGGCTTCCCATTGGTCCCCTGAGAGCTAACAGGGGAGCATCATAAGACAACCAATCAGAAAAGCAAACAGCTGGTGCCCCTCCCCAACATTAGGAAGGGGGAGGAGGAACTGCTTTAAAAAGCCCTAACTTGGGGCCCCACGTTCTCACCTTACCCTGCAGCATGCCCACAATCCATGTCTTGGATTGTGTACTAATCTCATTTTTAGTTTTCTTCTTAATAAACTCTTTACTCCCTTGCCTACCCTAAGGAAAAAAAAATATCAGCAAGATGTCATCTGGGCACACACTGGGTTGCAGCTATGGATAAGCTGACACAAGACACATTCCCTGCAGAAGGATGTAGGAAGGTGCTGAGAAAGAGGGCTCCCTCCATTGACATGTGTGCTCATTTGTTTGACTTGCAGGAAAACGTTCTGCCAGGGATCCACTCAGGTGAGACCTCTGCCTTCTCTGTGTGTGCTGATAATTCAGAAAAATTCATTTTAAACATTTGACTTGTCCTCTCTTGTGTACTTTTTTTCATATCTTATTATATCCCAAACTGTCACTCCAGAATTCTCCCACAGATAACTTTGAACATTCACTTGCTACTTCTCTTGTTTTAGATTTAATATATTAACTAATTAATTTAAAGCCTTTCAGCATTCTTTCTAATTTATCTCCTTCACTACAACTGCAGAAATAAGGAAGTTACATTGCTTTGACCAAGATCATGCGTTCATTCAATCACTCAAACAATATCTGAGGGTCTGTAAGTCATTCTACTAAGTATTGAGAAGTATGAAAAGATCTTGAGAGTAAAAGTATTTTAGTGTAGGTGAGATATACACATATCCCTATTATGCGAGACAGAGTAATAAATGTACTGAGAAAATTGTTGATGAAGTTCTTTGGAAGTTTAGAGGAAGAAAATATTTTAAAAACACTTCCATCAATAATTAGTGATATATTTTTGTATTGTGCTATTTTTTATAGCAACAATAACCATATTTTTTTTCCAATTTAGAGTAGCACCCTTTCAGTGGTATATGTATATGAGCGATCATTTTCTTCTAGCCCTTCCTCAGGCTGCATGCTCTGCCAAGCTGCCAGTTTTCCACTTGGGGTGGGTGAATCAATGTTTCTTCATTCAATGTTTAATGAGTACCTATTATATAAAAGGCATTGTTCTGGGTGTAGGCATTACCACAGCAAACCAGTCAGATAAGGACCTTACACTCATGACATCTATCCTCCAGTGCATTCTCCTCAATGCCTGTCTGTAGGGCTGTGGCTTGTGCCATACACCTGTGCCTTCCTAGTGCTGATTTCTACATGGGCTAGTATTCCACTCAGGCCCTTTCTAACAAGGTTCTCTCCTCAGTGTCTCACTCATTATGCCAGATAGTTATATCTGGGATATCTGGGATACTGGATGCTGACCCAGAAAGATAACGTGTGTTTCTGTGTTTACAGAAGCCCTCCCAGCCCTGTACCCCAAGAATTCATTTACCGCAACTTACCTTCCCCAGTGCAGCTACAGCCTGTATACGAAAACGGTGAGGCTTTGGGCCAGACCTAGCCCAAAGTGGGTAGAGAGAGCTGGGGAAGGGGTAACAGGGTGATATGTGCTAGCCAAACTGACCCTGATATGTGCCAGCCACCTCTACAAATAAAAATAGTTCGTATGTCTTCATGGCTGTGATGAGTGGATAGGTATGGAGTAAGTTAAATGGCGGGAAGAAAGGACTGTCATGATACCTCCTTTCTTCTCTTTCAGTGAACATTGTAAGTGGGGATGAGGTTTATTCTTTGGTGTACTGTGTCCAGCAGGAAGAAGAAACAACAGCAGGTGAGGCATGGGGGAGTGAATTTGTCACTGACTTTATCTTTCCTGGAACCAAGAGGACAATCAATGGCTGTGCATGGCAGTATGGCAGTGATCCTCAGAGTTGCTGTCTCTACCCTTGGAGCTGACTGTGAGCATTGCTGTACTATTTGAAGACTGACTTTTGGTCTGGAAGCTGTCTCAAAGAGCCCCAAGTACTGATGCTAACTTGGCCTATTTATGTCTCACTCCCCAGTCCTACAGCAGCATCTAAGTCAGTAGCTTCTGCCTGCCCCCTTTGAATAGTCCCACCCCTCCCTGTAGCATCCCATCACAGCTGCCTAGTTATCTTGCTGTTGTCCTATCCCACATGTGATGGCCCAGCAAAGCTGAGTGGTATAAATATCCCCTTCTATGCCAGGAAGGGCCCACTCTCCACTCCCGGGCTGCTGATTTACTTCTGTACAGTAAGGGAATAATTTTTTTCAATAGGCAGAATAGTGAGACAGAAAATATTAATGGAAAGCAACCCACAGGAATCTGATGGGAGAGGAAGAAGCCATTACTAATGCTTGCTTGGGGAAGGACTTTACATATAAGTGGAGCCTGACAGCACTTACCTTTTTCTCTACAGCAGAACCTCTGAGGACACTTATTGAGGATAAGGTGAGTTAGAGTCTTTTTTTTGCTTTCCTCCATGTGGTTTCTCTCTTTCTGCTGGGAACTGTTTCTCAAACTTTGAACATTATAGCCACATAAGAAAAACAAGATTTCAATGGTTCACCTCCTTCTCTATCTCCCCATACAATAAGGGTAAAAAAAAAAAAAAAAAAAAAA